>PVJS01042975.1:0-17266 GCA_004027185.1 Glis glis
TGTCTTTGGCATTATGATTTTAATGAGTTCTGTTACAGCATGGATACCAGTTGCACTTGGAAAACTCTGAAGAGAGATGCCCTTAGCTGTCTTTGTACAGCCGCCTTCCTGCAGGAACTGTTATCACACTTAAGAAGAAGAACAAGGAGGTTTATCTGGTGACTGATTACTGGGATGTGACTCTGGCTGGAATTCTTGCCTCCGTTTGTACTGCAGCTGTGGCCCTCCACTACTCAGTTCAAAATGCCTAACATTGCAGGACTTTCTAAAGAACTATACAAACACTTAGAAGATTCATGTCGATCAAAAAATTCTCAAAAAAGGAAATTGGACAGTTAAAAGACTGTGATTTGGACTTTTTTAAACCCTAGGAGAATAATGCCCTCATCTTTACTGCTGTACTCACAACCAGGTTTTAGAGCAGATTCTCATGTTTTAGAAATTGATGATTTAGGTAACAAAAATAAACCCACCTACCTTAGTTTAATTCTAGAAAGCTGTTTCAATTATGAACACCTTTAGACACAATACCCAAATGTTTGATATTAAGTAAACTTAGTTTTCAGAAAAACATCTGCCTTATTTTTGGAAAGTCACAAATTGATTCAACTTCACTTACTTTTGTATCAGAGCTATATTTATATATTATGTAATAATTTGATTTGTCAAGAAAAAATATCCTTCTGGTTAAATGCCACACACATAATAAATCAAGGTAACTTAATTATTAAAAGCAATGCTCTTATGAACGAATAAGAAAATACTCAGATTTATTCTTCAATATTTTATTCTATTTAATGGTTTCTATGGTTGAAACTGCAACAAAGCTTTTGTTTCACAGTATTAGCCATTCTACTGACTCCTGTAATTAAAGATACCCCAATTTCCCCCCATTATTACTGCCTCTACATATATGTCCCCCCATTATGACTACCTCTAAATTTAAACAAGAAAACAATTGTAAAAAAGGAATGTTTTATGGTCATGATCTCCCTCATGAAGAGTTTTTTCATTTTCTCTGCCTGCTCCCACTAGAATTTACATGTCTAACAATTACTGTCTGAACTGTGACTATAGTGTGTGGTTTTAAACCCAAGGATGGCTTCGAATAATCTTTGAAAAATTAGAAGCAGAGTACAAAATTTCTTGTAAAAATAAACTTCATCCCTGGACATTTTATAATTAAAAACAAATGGTGAAGACCCAGAAATGAGAAAAATGTCTATGAGTATCTTAAGCTCAGAAAAACTCTAGTATTAAAGGGCTGAAAACTGAATTATAAGGCTTCTGCTGCTGCACAGCACAGTAACATGTACACAGTCACACAGTGATGTTGGGTTATATGGTAGACAATTAAGAACTAGATTTTTAAAAAGTCCTTTCAGCAGGAAGAATAGCTATCCCAAAGCATTTCATTTGTATGAGGTGGGAGACACTCTGGTAAAGTCCACTAATATTGCAATGTGTATAAATTGTTATATAATAATTTTTTTCCCTGAAACTTTCCACTCTTCCTAATATGCTGTAAATTAGCAAGTTAGAAACAAATGAAGTTAAGTGGTACTAGGAACAAACATTTGTAAGAAAAGCCAGCAAAAAAACAAAAACAAACCAAAAATACAAGTCTGTGATCATTTAAAAATAGGGGAAATGCTGGCGTGGTGGCGCATGCCTGTAATCCTAGTACTTGGAAGACTGAGACAGGAGGATCACAGGTTTGAGGACAGTCTCAGCAAGTAGTGAGACTCTCATCAACCTAGTGAGACCGTGTTTCAAAATAAAAAATAAAATAGGGCTGGGGATGTAGTTTGGAGATAGAATAACCCTGGGTTGAATCCCCAATGCCACAAAAAAATAAATAAATAAATAAAAAATTGGGAAAGATTGTTTATGGTGATAGACTTGAATTACCAAGGAAAAACTAAAATGTTTTGATATATTATAAAAAAGCATATGTATGATTCATTTAATAAACTTGTCAAATAGCTAAAATCAAGTCATTAGTTCTTAATGAGTTAAGTTTCACTTTTCTGGAATATTTACCTACAGGATATGTTTTCTTTCCTGGGAATGCCATAAAATGAAAAAGTTTGAATAAAATAAGAGCTTCTAGTCTTCACTGAAAGACAATGAGTTTATATGGGAGAAACAGAAATTTGAATTTCCCACCAATTTTATGCACCATAAAGCATCCTGGGGTCTATAACATACATCCTAATTAACAGTAACAGGTTTTATTAAGTTTGACACAATAATTTAAAATTATCTGAAACTTATGAATCTTTTCACATAAATATTGCAACAGTATTTAAATTAATATTTATATATTGTCAATATAAATATTCTAGGGTTTACTTAAGAAATCTCAATTATTTTGGCAACATCCCCAAAATTATTTAGGACAGACACTAAGCACCTATGATTTAAACTTTTAAAAGCACATAATGAGATTATAATTAGGGCAATTTGAGACAAAATTAATGTTTGCTAAGAGAACAGTACTGTTCTCTGTTCATATTGTAACGCATATACTTTTTTTCTTTTTTGTGGTACTGGGGATTGAACCTAGGGGCATTCTACCTCTGAGCTACACTTCCAGTTCTATTTTATCTTTTATTTTGAAACAGGGTCTCACTAAGTTTAGAGGGCCTTGCTAAGTTGCTAAGGCTGGCCATGAACCTTTGAAACTCCTGTCTCAGCCTCCCAAGTACTGGGATTACAGGCATGTGCCACCATTCCAGGCTCCACATATACTTTTTAAAAAAATCTTTATAATGTTTGTAAAAGGCAAAATACTCAAATGATGAATGGCAATAAATACATAATAAAGGGCTGGAATGGAGCTTAGTGGTATAGTGTTTGCCTTGCATGCACAAGCCCTGGGTTTGACCCATAGCACTGAAAAAAAAAATCAATGTACTAATATATAATAAAACATGCAGCCATAAAAAACTAAGAATAAATGGGATTTTTTTTTTTTTGGTACTGGGGATTGAAACCAGGGTGCCCTCTCACTGGGCTATATCCCCAAGCCCTTGTTTTTTTCTTTTAAAACATCATCTTGCTAAATTTCTAAGGCTGGTCTCAAACTTGCTTGGGATCCTCCTGTCTCAGCCTCCCAAGTACTGGGATTACAGGTGTGCACCACAGTGCCAGGCTCAAACAGGACCTTAACTTTAGATCATTATTAGTCTTTTTATGTGAACAAAACTTTTATGGCTGTATTTGTAAAAGGTTAAGTAAACATTCTGCTTTCCCAGATTACCAGTCCTTTTACTATAGCTCAAAATCACAAGGCTTCATTGTAGAATTTGTTATTATGGTTTCAATTGTTTCTACATGTCTAATGTTATAACTAATGTCATACTTGCTTTATATCACCTTGTTAAAATGGTTAATGTACTACAGAAACTTAACTGTGAATTATACTTTCATTCCCAAACACCCACAAACTAAAATGGATATTTAAAATCTTTTATTGTTTCATCATTAAAAGTTTTCTTTCCAGAGAAGAATGGCAATGTTGTGTCAGTGCATATTCTATGGAAAAATCCTATCTCAAGAAACTAGCCTAGAAACCAGAGACGGCACTGTCAAGCAAGTATGCAAGGTCAAAGACACAATGCTGCTAATGCAGTTAGTATACAGAAAGAATATGCAGCTGTTAGAAAAAGAGTAAGAGTAGGAGTGCACTGCACTGACATTCTAGAGGAACAGAAGATGGAGGACCAGAGAATGCACTTCCTAAAAAAAAAAATCCAGTAGATCACAGGCACAAAGAATTTCAACTATATCACCAAATGTGAAATTCATGTGTACTTGTACCATTCTCTTTAAGTTGAGAATGTCATTACAACGCAAGCCATTTTCAGCCTATGTATGAATGGCATAGCCACATGCAGATATTTCATACTGCTTCCCATTTCATAGCCAAAAGTAACACAACTTGGGTTAGGCAAAAAAAAAAATAAATAAAAACAAAAACCCAAAACCCTGTAGCTCTAGGTATCTTCAGGAAGAAGCTGAAATTTGTTCCCATTTTCTTGAGAAATAAAGTTTATAAAACAACAAAACACTGTCATGATCATTCAGTTTTGACTAAAAGCAAAATATTTTTTATGTAAGTATACTTAATAAACATACAAATATCCTTAGCAAATACTGTCAGATCAACTCCAACATTTTCATAACCAGCTATTGAAAAAAGTACTGATAATCTTGAGACGCAAATGACTATTACAATTAAATCATGCCTGGTTACGGGGAATTTTTTGGTCAGGTTTGTGTCTAAAGCTGCTACACAGTTGGATTTGGCTATTCTGCATTAATTCATATGATACATACCTTTTAGAAGGAAAGAGCAGATCTACTATGATGAACTCATAGCCCTAACAATTGAGAGGTATACAGGAAACTTGTCTTAAATATTTTAAAATTACATATGATATAACCTTAGTGTAAGAACTACCGTTACTATGGTCTAAAGCTTAAATTGTTAATATATGAATTATTTGCAGGACTAACAAGTCACTTGTTAATCATGTCATGGCCTTGCAAGGGAGGGGACTCTTAATGTATGGCATAGCAATTATTTTCCAGGTGAGTTAAACATTTCTAAGTGTTATTAAACTATATTTGAAAAGTTCTTTTACTTAATACATACAATGTACAAATAAGTTAAAAGGAGGAAGCAGAGGAAGGTTTTCTGGTATATATGATGCAAACATACAACTTTCCCTCATCAATAGTAGTTCCATGTATGTCCATGTTTACCCAGAATAAACATGAAAGGCCTAAAGATCAAAAATTCCACTTATAAATAGAAACAACATTCAAGCAATGAAATTTCAATGTTGTTTCTTCCCACACTGCAACTCACTCTGCTTTGACTATAGTAAGCATAAATAAAAACCATCTCAAAAATCGGTTTTTATATCCTTACCTTAAAGTTTAACATAAATTCTTCTAACAAAGAAGAAAAACACTCCTTTGCAGCAATTTCATAAAATAATTTTCAATTCACAAAACACCTGTCTACGAGTAAAACCAGCAACCCTTATGGAGGGCATGGGCATTAATACTTGGCCCCTTTGAGGTATAAATGCAGCTATATTTGCACTGAGTAGATAGTCTATAAGGTATGCCAATGATCTGCATGTTTGCATAAAATTGGGAGCGATGTCATCTTGACTGATTGAAAACTTATTTAAAAATTTCTTATAATAACGGAGGTTAACCAATTTTAAGAGAAATTATGCACTTTAGCCCAGTAATACAGCCAGCAGAATTCTGAATTCCTCAAACAATGCAAATGGCTGTTACATTTTAAAAATGTTTAACATGGCATACTGATGAAATAAAATTGAATAAGAAAGATACATAAATATTTAGATTCAGCAGGACATCCCAAAAAGCATACTATAGATAAGTGTGAAATCACTCAAGCTTTTCCAAAAGAGAAAATCCTTTTAATCCTTCAGCAAGTCTCTGTGAAAATAGTACACGTACAATAAAAGTGAGACGGGCGCACCTAGAATACCCCCAAGAGGCTTGCTCCACCATTCGGCGCTACTGCCCCATCTCTTGTGTGCATGGATGGTCACTAGATGACAAGAAGTCCATGTGACAATAGTTCAGTAACTTCTTTCACCACTGCTGCCAGCTGAAGTCGTCATTGCTTCCAAAGACCAAGAAGAACCCTAGTATAGTTGCAAAGATGACTGTATTTCCTGTGAGAACAAGTGCACAAGCTCCCCACTCAATCTATAGAAATAAGACAGAAACAGTTAATAGACATATAAAAACAAAAGGGAAACAAAAAGCAAATCAAGGTTTTAGCTGTATGCCAATCATGATCCAAAGCAAATATGGTTCGTAGTAATTTTCACAGGGCTGAACACTTAATGGTACTTTTAAATTGTTTTTATTTACCTTTGGTTGTTTTAAAAGACAGGAAGTATAAGAGATAATAACTATTCAAAAACAAGCTTAACTTCTGGGCGATGATGATACCACATAATCTATAATTTTCTGCTTACAAAGAAATTTGTTCTCCTTATGAATCAAAAAATCTACTTAGAGAACAGATTACACTTAAAGCACTAGAGATGAAAACACACTTGTGCACGTTTTCTTTTGAAGGAGCAGGGAGAGTAATTAATTTCCTTCTCCATGTTGAAGGGAAGCCAGTCTCTGCCACCTTCTCTACCTCTCCAGAGATGGGAGCTGTGAATTTGGGTTGGTGACTCTGGGAAAAAGAACTGAGTATACGTGGCCCAGCCCTTTCTGCTCTTTGATACTCTTCTACCTTCAGAGAGCACAGTCTTCTTACATCTTCCATGCTTTAAGGGTTACAGGGGAGGCCTGTGGCTGGGCAGCAGCCACAGGGTAAGTTAATGGCCCTGATTCTGACAGGTATTAGCAAATCAACTGCTGCTACAGACCCATGCCATGCTCTTCAAAGTATCATTTTTTATTAGTTGGTAAAAATAAATAACAAAGATTTTAATCTCTTCTAGTTTTTCTTATATCTTTTTCATGTCAATAACAAAAACTTTTCTCAAAAAAAGTATAATATAAAACTATTCATAGAAAAATAAATTCACTCACCAGATGTGCTCTGGCAAATACAATAGGGAGTCCAAAAGCTGAGACAACAATGCCTGTTGTAAGGAATATGGCAAGTTCCTTACAAGCATTACTCATAGCATCTGTATCATCCACTAATCTTCTTGCTATGCAGTATGGAATAGGTGAAAGGATGTAAAAAAATAGCACAAACAGGGGCCAGTATTGGCTAGAAAAAGAAAAGGAAGTTAATGTAGTTTCTGCTTTCTATGTCATTTTCCTATATACAAAAATAACCTCTTTTTTTTAAGGACCAAAGGAATTGCAAGGTACAAAATATGTTACAGTTGAAAAGGTGCAAGCTTAACACTGAAGTAAGAAATGTTTTTAGTTACATTACCTGTAAAATCAATAATGACACAATATTAAGTTTTTCTAATATTAAAAGGAAATGCCTTTTAAGTTTTAACAGTTGGAATCAAGGCTCCAAACTCAATTTTTTTTAATTTTAGCTTAAATAAAGAGGTATATGAACCCAGGAGAATTCTACCTCTGAGCTCCAACACCAGTCCTATTTTTTATTCTTTATTTTGAAACAGGGTCTCACTAAGTTGCAGAGGGCCTCACTAAGTAGCTGAGGCTGGCCGCAAACCCGGATCCTCCGGTCTCAGCCTCCCAAGTACTAGGATTACAAGCGTGCGCCACCATGCCCAGTTAAAAATAAGATTTTTTTTTTTTGTGATACTGGGGATTTAACCCAAGGCCATTCTACCTCTGAGCTATACCTCTAGTCCTATTTTTAAAATTAATTTATTAATTATTTAATTTATTTTTGTGGTACTGGGGATTGAACCCAGGGGCATTTTTTCTGAGCTACACCTCAGCCCTATTTTATTTTTATTTTGAAACAGGATCTCGCTAGTTGATGCGAGTTTCACTACTTGCTGAGGCTAGCTGCGAACCTGTGATCCTCTTGTCTCAGCGTCCCAAGTACGGAGATTACAGGTGTGCACCACCACGCCTGGCTTATTTATTTTGAAACAGGGTCTCACTAAGTTGTGGAGGACCTTGCTATGCTGCTGAGGCTGGCTGCAAACCTGCGATCCTCCTGTCTTAGCCTCCCAAGTACTGGGATTACAGGCATGCACCACCACACCCAGCTGAAAAATAGGATTATTAACACAATAACTCATAAAACTCAAGATTCACACCTTTTGATATCCTGTTTTATCATAAAGCTAAAACACCTGTTCTCAAGCTTTTCTCAAGTCATCTTGAACTCTCCAAATATAGAAAACTAGCGGAAGGTAATGCTGAGCACTATCAATCAGAATGTAGAATTTATCATAATAAAAACCGATGGCGTTTAGTCATCATAGTACTGTGCCAATGTCATTTCCTGTTTTTGATAACTATGGTTATATAAGATGTCATGACTAGGGGAAGCAGAGGGAACCTCTTTGTACTATTTTTTCAACTTCCTGACAGTCTATAATTATTTCAAAATAAAAAGTTAAAAAGAAATAGATGGTCTTTAAAACTGCCACAGAATAAATTATACATCATGGTAGAGATTTGCATGTACTTAGATATTTATAAGAAGTAAAGATTTATCTGTATGTTTTTCCTAAAAATCTTTTCCTAGACATTTTAATAAAATTTACAAATGGAATTTATGCTTAAGAAAAAAGATTTCAAATAATACAAAAGCACAAAAAGTAAAAATATAAAAACTAAAAATTCCCCAACTCTCCCCTGCTTTTTCTTCCCCACTCTCCTATGTAGCTTCTTGTGAACCCTTCCACAGTCCCATACAGGTAAACTTAAAAAAGGTGAATGGGCCTACTGCATTTTTTTCATATAACAATATATCTTGAACATCTTTACATAATAGCACTTAGAGCTCTTCCTCATTGTCTAAGGCTTCTTAGTATGCTCATTGATGGATGTACCATAATTAAACCATTTTTCTTTTGATAGACATTTACAATGTTATCAGTTTTCCTTTTTTACTATTATAAAAAAGGCTGCCATGAACATCTATACTCTCCCCCTCAATTATATATATATATACACACATATATATATATCTGCAAAAATCTGCAAGTGGATTTACGTGAGAAAGTCTACGAAGTAGAAGGCTAGTTCCAAGAATTACAAGCTATAAGTACACTGGTCTTCAGGGAAAAAGCATCTGAACCCCCAATCCTCCTTCCCTATAACAGTACTTAACAGTGCCTGACTGCCCCATCTCTTATCTTTGCCAGTGGATTTCACTTAGTTGAATGAGGTTGAGTACATTATCATGTACTTATTAGCAATGTATAGTTTTCTTTTTGTGTGCTTGTTGTTCATTTTTCTATAGTGTAGTCTATTTTTTCTTACTCATTTATTTAAATATTAATTTATTTTTCTTATTTTTGTGGTGCTGGGGATTGAATCCAGGGCCTCATGCATGCTAGGCAAGTGCTCTACCACTGAGCTACATTCCAACTCTTAAATACTAATTTTTAAAAGTTATTTCTTCTAAGGAAAGTAACTGCCGACATCACATTTTAGTCAGTTGTGTTCTGACTCTGCTTATGGAGGTTTCTATAAACAGACGCCTTCTAATTTTCTTGTATTTAATATTATCAATAGTTGTTTAAAACTGAGCAATCGGCCAGAGCTATTGTGTTGCCGTCTTGCCATTACAGATTGGACATTGGTCACAGAGCAGATAATAGCCAAGAATGTTTTTATACTCTGGTATCCTAATATCATTACAAATAAATTCTAAGTGATGATTTTTAAAAAGGCTTGTGTTTGGTAAATGAGTATTACTCTGCATGACTTTTATAGTAGAAGACGAACTATTTTAAAGCTTTAAAAGTAGAAAAATTTGACCCTTAACACTCTTTTCAAAAAGATAAAAATTTCACATACTTGTATATTGGAAGGGCACATCCAAGCATCAAAAACATCAGCCCAATTGCTCCTCCAAAGGACAAACTAATCAAAGCTGCAAAGCAAATAAAAGGTCCAACAGATATATCAATTAAACCAGGTTAATATTTTTGTTAATATTAATATTAGTAGTCTGAACATTACTTGTAACCCCAGCAGCAAAACAAAATACCCCCAGACCTAAATGTACTAAAAAATGCATTGTCTTCAAAAGTTTAAGTTATGTAGTCTCAAAAAAAAGTGGCATTTTTGAGGCAAAATAAAGTGATATAGGTTGAGTATCATCCCTAATCTGAAAATTAAAATCTGAAATGTTCTAAAATCTGAAACTTTTAGAGTGCTGACATGATGCCAGAAGTGGAACATTTCATAATGTGAAACTTTCTTCATGTACAAAATTAATAAAAATATTATAAAAATTACCATCAGGCAATGTGTGTAAGGTATAGATGAAACAGAGGAATTTTGTGTTTAGACTTGGGTCCTACTCCAAAGATATGTCATTATGTATATGCAAAAATTCCAAAATCCAAAACACTTCCAGTCTCAAGCATTTCTGATAAGGAATACTCAACCTGTAGTGATTTTCAGAGCTTTGACCTATTTGACACACCACCATATTCCCCAATTGCTGGTTCCATTTCTTTCTTTTTTTTTTTTTTGTGGTACCGGGGATTGAACCCAGGGGCGTTCTACTCTGCGCCACACCCCCGGCCCTATTTTTTATACTTTATTTTGAAACCGGGTCTCACAAAGTTGCGGAGGGCCTAAGTAGAGAGAGAGAGAGATAGGGGGAGAGAGAGAGAGAGAGAGAGAGAGAGAGCGAGCGAGCTGAGGCTGGCCGCGAACCCGGATCCTCCGGTCTCCGCCTCCCAAAGTACTGGGATTACAAGCGTGTGCCACCACGCCCGGCTTGCTGGTTCCATTTCTAATGAGTATCACAGTCCACAGGATCAATTCCCCTCCAGGCATTAATATTACATTTACTCCATAAATCATTATGGTTTTAAAAAGCAGTATACACAGAAACTCCACATTCTCAATTCTGGACTTAGAAGCTTCATCCTATGGGCAAACCTCTCCCAATCAGTTCCTGTTCCTTCAACATACATCCTCAACATGCATAAAACTGACAGAGCCGGGGACAGTGGTCCACGTCTGCAGTCCCAGCTCCTCAGGAGGTTAAGGAAGGAAGATTGCTTGGGCCCAGGAGCTCAGGGCCAGCCTCAGCAACATGGTGAGACCATGTCTCAAAACAAACAAAACTCCAAAACTGATAAAACAAAAGTCTGAAGACATCTATAGTTAATGATTTTAATCAATTAATTTTGTTACAGATCTTTAAGTAGTTTACAAAACTGTACCTGGGTTTCCTCTGATAACCTCCTAAATGGGTACAATGGGTACAATCCTTCTGTGGTACTACTATTTTATTTCCCTCCTTCCTTTCTTCCGCCTTCATTTTTTGTACTGGGGTTTCCCAGGAGCATTCTACCTCTGAGCTATATGCTCAACCCTTTAAATTTTTTTTTTTTTGAGACAGGGTCTCACTAAATTGCCTCTTGTAGCTGGGATTACAGGAGTGTGCCACTATGGTGGGCCCTGAAACAGAGTTTCTAAAGACACACACACTTACACAAAGTAGTATATTTTAAAGTACTTTCACATATGCCTTGAGTAGGTAAAATCAATGACATGGATTTAAGCATAGAAACAAATGATCATAACTTATATTTCTGCATCTACAGTGGCTAAGAGAATAACTTCTGTCTTTTTAAAAATAAATATGATCTATTAACCTTAACAGAATAATTAAAATTCAAAAGACTAATAAAGTCAGGCATGGTAACACATGCTTGTAATCCCAATACTTGGGAGGTTGAGACAGGAGGATTGAAGGTTCTCTGCCAGCTTCAGCAACCTGGTGAGGCCCTCCGCCACTTATTGAGACCCTATTTCAAAATAAAGAATAAAAAATAGGGCTGGGGGTGTAGCTGGAGGTAGAATGCACCTGAGTGCAATCCTCAGTGTCTGTCTGTCTGTCTGTCTGTCTCTCTCTCTTTCTCTCTCTCTCTCTCACACACACACACACACACACATACACACATACACAAAGGTGCACAAAGCTGAGTGCCACAGTACATGCTCGTAATCCCAGTACTTGGGAGGCTTAAACAGGAGGATCGCAGGTTCGAGGCCAGTCTCAGCAACTTAGCAAGACCCTCAGCAACTTAGATCCTATTTCAAATAAATAAATACATAAATACATAAATAAATAAATAAATAAATAAATAAATAAATAAATAAATAAAGTGAGCTAGGGGTATACCTTGGAGGTAGAATGTCCCTGGGTTTGGCCTTTAGTACCAAAAACAAAAACAAAAAACAAAATGACCCCCAAACAACAAAAAAATAACCAACTAAACAAAAACACCCAAAGAAAGCTAACATATACAAACCAAAATTAAAAGTAAAGGGATTAAATGCTATCAAATCCTACTGATATTCATTTCAGAACTAAAATAGTCATAATCAAGGACACCCACTGACATGGCAGCTTGGCAGCTTTGGTTTTCTATTGGGTCACTGATTTAGGTCATGTCAACCCTGAACATTTATTTAGTTCTTAATGTCATTATATTTTCATCTACAGAAAAAAATCATTTTATTTTACATCAAACGAGGCACTTCAAGCTTATATGGAAAAACAATAGAAACTGTGAGGAAAATACTGAATTCACCATTTATTCTCTTTAGTTCAAATAGGTCCTCATGATCTGGCCCTGCTACCTCCCTTGATGCATATCACACCAGGCAACTATCCCCCGCTCTGCTTCAGCTACATTGGCTCTTTCCTTTCCTAGAAATCAGGAGGTTCCCCCAGCCACATGGCCTCTGCACATGTCCCTCCTACCTCAGACAGTTTCTCTTTCATTTAGGAAGTATCTACTGAAGCCAAATATGTAAGAGGTGCTGGGGATCTGGCAGTGACTGTACATGGTCTCTTCATGATCATGGAGCCGGAGTGTGCATTCTTACCCCCTCTCTCCTCTTCCCTCTAACTCCTACTTTTCCTTCAGATCTCAGATCAATTATTTCTTCCTCAGTGAAGTTTTTCCGAACCTCCTGACTAGACCAATTCCCTCTATTATATATATTTTTATTAATTAATTAATTCATTCAACAAATATATACTGAGCTCCTAATGTGTATCACACATTGTATTATTTTTGCTACTGAAGATAGAGCAATGAAAAAAATTAAAGCTCTTATTCTCACGGGGCTAACATTCTAGTGGGAGAATAAAATGATAAAAAAAGCAAGCAATATATGTTCAGTGATGAAAAAAATTAGGGTAAGGGATGGAAGTGTAAGTCTAGAAGTGTAGAAACAGTGGCATGGAAAGTGTCTCTGGTGAGGTGACATGTGAGCAGAGATCCACATGAAATGAAGAAGTAAACCTGTGTTATTAGGGGCAGAGGCCCTCTCAGCACTGTAAGCTTCTTGTCACTTATCACAGATGCAATTTCATATTATTTGTATTTGTCTTTCCTGCTGCTGATGCTCATATCTCAGCTCTTAACACACAATAACAAGTACTTGTGGAATGAATATAGCAGAGTGGAAACAGCACAGAACTGAGACTTCAGAGGTGCTGGGTCTTAGTCCCTACTGCCCACTAGCTACTTGTCTAAATATTTATCTGACTCTCAGTTCTTTCTTCTCTGAAATGAGAGTTGAACTAGATCTACAAGGCAAACCATTTTCTGAACACTAAAGATACTATTATAAAACATTCTGAAAAACAAAGCAAAACAACCCCCCCTTTTCAGTGCAAGAGACCCAACCAGCATTTACTCTACCAATGAGCTAATTCCCCAACCCCATCTCCACTTTTTGAAATGTTGTTGCCAAACACCCAAGTTTGCTATTCTAAATACTAAATAGTAACACTTTCTTTGTTCAGAAGTGATTTATCCAGAACACTGCTTAGAAGCTTGGAGGAAGCAAAGGACAATACAAAGAGACAAAACAGATGTTGCAAAGCCCATACAACTAAGGCTAACATTCTCTATAAGCAGACCCTAACCTCTTATTCAGAGGTTATTAATTCGTTTTTATGACACAATTGTCAGGTATGAATTCAAACAGAATAAAATTTTTTTATTTTAAAGAATCACCTGTGCTCATTAATATATTTCTTTCAATAAGTAATTCATGTAAACAGAACAAAATTCAGTGAAAAGTAACTTCTCTTCCTAAAAGTAATTATTGGTACCTCTATCTTATGACGTACATATAAAAAAATTTTTTTTTAAAGTTTATCTTGTTTCCCACATTGAAATAAATGAGAAATAGGAGAGAAAGAGCTGCACACAAGCAAGAACTGCCCTTTGGGAGGAGACTAAGAAAAATTTTAAATCAGGGAGAAAAAAATCTCAAAAAAAGTTTGCAGTAATCTTGGCAAGAGACAAGAAACCTTAGGATCTTGATGGTCTCCAAGGATAGCTCTGTTCCATTGCAGAAGATAATCATTTGTGTTCTGATCAAAAAAGGAAAGTCTAATTTCTTTGAGTGCTTTTTTTTTTTGGTGGTACTGGGGATTGAACCCAGGGTCATTCTACCTCTGAGCCCTATTTTATTTTATTTTTTTAAATTTTGAAACAAGCCGGGCGTGGTGGCGCACACTTGTAATCCTAGTACTTGGGAGGCGGAGACCAGAGGATCTGGGTTCGCGGCCAACCTCAGCTACTTAGGCCCTCCGCAACTTCATGAAACCCGGTTTCAAAAAAAGTATAAAAAATAGGGCCGGGGGTGTAGCTTGGAGGTAGAACACCCCTGGGTTCCATCCCCCCGTACCGCAATAAATAAATAAATAAATAAATAAATAAATTTTGAAACAAAGTCTCACTAAATTGTGGAGGGCCTAGCTGAGTTGATGAGGCTGGCCATGAACCTGGAATCCTCCTGTCTCAGCCTCCCAAGTACTGGGATTATAGGCATGCACCACCATGCTTGGCTACATTCTTAAAAGGTGAATGAAAAATGATTTCTTAAAAAAAATCAAGAAACTAAAAGGTGATAAGGTTCAGGCATCCCCCCCAAACAAAGTTTTAAACATAAAAGACTGTTTTATTATAACTGTGGTGACTGTTAATACTGGAAGAAAGTTATTAATGCATTTTTTATGCCTTAGGATCTAATCCCTTTCAAATGCAAGGAATGAAAAAAACAAGGCCGTTGGAATTGTTGGGGGAATCAAGATACCCTGGGATAATACTTATGTTTCATTCAATACTCAATAATAAAAAGATGTTCAAGCCAGGTGCATGCCTGTAATCTCAGTACTTGGCAGGTTCAAGATCAGCCCTAGCAATTTAGACTCTGAGTAACCTACTGAGACCCTGTTTCTAAAACAAAAAATAAAAAAGGCTGGGGGTATAGCTTAGAGGTAGAATGCTCCTGAGTTCAATACTCAGTAGCTCCCCTTCCCACACTCAAAAAGATGTTCAAAAAGAGTTTTATGTGATATCTCATGTCAAGGTCATACCAGGATAAAAGCTAATGAGATTAGATAAATTGCTCAAAGTGATCTCAAAACTTGTAAAGTTTCCTCAGACTTATGAAATCTGCAATTAGGCTGACTTTTGTATATAAACTGTTGTCTTTAAATGACACATCAGCAAGCTAAGAATTTATACAGTAATTGAGTAATGCAATATTTGGAAGACAAGACTTATGTGAATCTGGTTTCTACTCCCAAAGCCTCTAGGCTAGGGATGGAACACTCCAATTATCTAGCAAAATTCTCTAGAGACATGGTGCTTGTTCTGTGATTACAAAGAAATTGGAATAGAAGGGGCCAGTTTCCTAGCCTGGAATCCAGTATATCGCAAAGTAATAAGCAAATGGCTCAAGAAATAGTATGGGTCGCTGATTATAGCAACAGTCCTTCTTTATAGAAAGATGGTAGGTCAACAGGAAGAAATATCTTGATAAACAATCATAACCATAAAATCCTACCGAAACCAAAAACCAAGTACAATTCTATTTGAGACACTTTCACCTGATTAATACTTAGATTTGAGGAAGGATAATATAAAGCTATTTTCTTTCTTTTTTTTTTGCGGTACTGGGGATTGAACCCAGGGGCATTCTACCTCCGAGCTACACCCCCAGCCCTATTTTTTATTTTATTTTGAAACAGGGTCTCGCTAAGTTGCGGAGGGCCTCACTAAGTGGCTGAGGCTGGCCGCGAACTGGGATCCACTGGTCTCAGCCTCCCAAGTACTGGGATTACAAGCATGCACCACCACACCCGGCTATAAAGCTATTTTCTTGGAGACTCCCTTATTAATTACACCAAAGAAATGGGAAAGCACAGAGAAACAGGCAACATCCTAAAAACCGCGGCATTTTTACAGTAAATCCCTTTCACATAAGGATTTAAATGGGTTTATTATACCTTAAAAGGAAATTAGGAAATATTCTAGTTGCTCAAGTGACAAGATTTTATATGGGAAATGAATTTTTTTTTTTTTTTTTGCGGTACCGGGAATTGAACCCAGAGGCCTTCTACCTCCGCGCTACACCCCCGGCCCTGTGACCCTGGGAAAGACGCTCAACTAGGAGAATACAAAGAAAACACTGCTATCCAAGTTGTCCCCTTCTTGCTTCCCTGCCCCTTCTACAAAGCGGCAGGTAGAGAAATCAATGTAATTCGTTTAAGAAGTAAACTGAATACTTTGCTTCTAATCACCCTGACAACGAAACTACTGAACGGTTGGAACGAACGCAACTTGCATTCCCTCTTTCTAAAGAAGATATACGAACAAACGAGTGATTTTTCATTAAGTTGTAACTTCTATATCTTTTTTAAAGTATACTCTTGTTGCATTGTAGTCTAACATTATAATGAAGTTCAGAGTGTTGGGAACATACATGCACACAGCGTCTGGTAAGCTTCCCCCCAGCTCTCACCCCACTCTTTATCTTTTAAAACAAAAACTTTAACACCTGAAAAAGCCTCAACGTGCAACTGTGGAGAAGGAAGGATGCCAGAAGCCCTTTGAGGTTTCTTAAGGGGTCTACTGCATCCTGCGAACACCAGAGATCAGAATGCTCCGGTTTAGGAGTGCCCCGGGTGTGAACGCGGATCGGCAGGTTTCGGGAAGAACCATCCCTACGCTCTCCGCCCGCGCACAGCACCCGAAGGTCGCACTAGTGCCGAGAAGTGGGAAATGACACTGATTTTCCATAGCTGGCACCCCTCAAAGCCCCTTAAAACCACACTCTGCCCGCCTTTCCCCCGGTCTTGGAGGCAAACGCCTGCAAAACGTGTCTCTGACCCACGTCGCCACGGACCCAGCACATCACCGACCCCTTGGTTTTCCGCCCACGGGTGCGACGGGCGGGGGCCGGCTGCGGAGCTCGGCGGAGCGGGGCTGCGTGCGGGGCCGGCCCCCGCGGTCCCTCCCCGAGGCGCCGCGCCCACTTCGGCTCCGCGCGGCCGGGCGGGGCCGGGCGGGGGTCGCCGGGCCGCTGCTGCCCCCGCGCTCCCGAGCCCGCGCCCCAGGCCCACCTTTGATGCCGGCCATGGCGGTGACGTCGCTGCAGGCTCCACGACCTGAGGCGGCGGCGGTCGGGAGACCCGAGACGCGGCGGCGGCCAGACAACACCCGGAAGTACGCGCGCAGCACTTCCGCCGGCGGCGCGCGGGGGCCGGGGAGGGGCGCGGGGCACACGGAGGGGC
>PVJS01042976.1:0-17266 GCA_004027185.1 Glis glis
CTAACTCTTTTGAATCCTTACTATATTTTCAGGCGGGTTCTTTGGGAAACACAGTATTTGTACTATTTGATACAATCCTCACAAGATTGCTATGAAATAAACATCACAGAGAGCAAAGTGATGTAGTGTGTGTGTGTGTGTGTGTGTGTGTGTGTGTGTGTTACTGGGGATTGAACCTAGGGGTGTTCTTCCTCTGAGTTACACCCTCAGCCCAATTTTATTTGTTATTTTGAAACAGGGTCTTGCTATGTTACCATGTGCTGCTGGCTTTGAACCTGGCATCCTCCTGTCCCAGCCTCCCAAGTACTGGGGTTACAGGCATGGTGTGAAATGTATTTTAAATCACCTACTTAATCACAAACAATGCCAGGATTTGATTGTGATGTTCGTGACTCTAGACTTTCATTTCTATGTTCCTCTGCTACTGATAATTATTATAGTATTCTCTCTTGTAGCTGCATTTCTTAGTGGATAGAATAGTGGTTTATGGAATAGATGTGTGTTTGTGTGTGTGTGTGTGTGTGTGTGTGTGTGTGTGTGTGTGTGTTTAATTTAGGTTTTCTATAGTTCGTTTTCATTATACATTTTCCATACAACCTAATTAATTTTTTGTTGAAAATTTGCCAGTTTGCCTCTCTGACCTGAGAAGCTAGCTATAATAGAATAGGTGCAAATTCCTCTGTGAAGGAACATAATTTACTCAGACCAATTTGGTGGTAAACAACAGAAACCCACTTCAGAGTAGCTTAAGAAAAACAGGAAATATATTGGTGTGCATAACCAAACTACAGGAATGATTGAGATGAAATAGAAGATAACTAGGAATTTAGACTTTTGTAAAAGTTTCCTTTAAACATCTGACATCTCTCTCTCTCTCTCTCTCTCTCTCTCTCTCTCTTCTCCCTCTCTTCCTCTCTGTCATTTCTTTGCTATTTGCTATTGTGTCTTGGTTTTAGAGACTCTCTTCTCTATGAATTAGGACTAGCTGCCAGAACCTCTGGACACAAAAGCTTACAACTTTGTACCTGGATAGAAAAAAAAATTGTTATCCACCAGCTCTCTCACTTTATTATTATTATTATTATTATTATCATTTTGGGGGGTGGTACTGGAGATTGAACCCAGAGACATTCTAACTTCGAGCTACACCCCCAGCCTGATTTTATTTCTTATTTGGAAACAGGGTCTCGCTACAGGCATGCGCCACCATACCCAGCCAGCTCTCACTTTAAAAGTCCCCCGTGAGAGATCACTCATCGGCCCAAGGACAGAGTGATATGAACATTCTTGTTTGGGTCACTGCTCATTGTTATTGCTAAGGAGGCAGGCTGAATTTAATGGCATTAAGTGTAAAGCAATAACTTTGCTTACTTAGATTTCAACAAAAAATATGTAAATTATTTGCTATGACCTTACTAACCTGTCATTTGTACATAGATTAAAATGGTTTCTACCCAGCCTCGTTATCTGTGTTACTTCTTGAAAAGTCAAAGGCTCTGGTGGGAGCATCTGATTGGCGGAGACAAGGACACACATTTTCATATTGTTGGGAAGGTAGGATAAAAAGGTTCCTCCATTAGGCATTTCCTAATGGGAGATGTGGCATATTGGTTCAATAATTCTATTCATTATGACATATTTCGCCCAAAAAGGAATAAAGTTTGCATGATGAAGGGCAAATAAATGAACAAATATTAAATGCTTCATGTGATTAAAACTACTTTATTTCATTAGTTGCTAACATTGTTTCTCCAATGTTTCCAACTTATTTACTTTGAAATTAAGATAAACATGTTAAACAATTAACAGCAATTGATTTAATCCACTTTGATGGTTGGCATAATAATCCTTTCTGTGTAATCATGGCGTAATTGAATCTGGGTGAATTTCCTTTCCTAAGCAATGATGCACATTCTCACTAGGATAATCTGTAATCACTACCTTCCTAGTGAAGTTTTAAAAAATGTATTTTGCATGAAGAGTTACAAAAAATATGAAAGGCCACATCTTGAACTCTGTAAAAAGGAGACTATAAAAGGTATCTCAGTTGCGAGTAGAGTGGTAATTTTAAAGAGACAATTTCTGAGGAAGAAGTCTTTGTAGAATACCTTACTATGTCCCACTCATTCTTGCCGAGGGAGGACAAGTAGAAATATCAGTTATCCAACTATGGGCCTAGTTGGTTGGGCCTTCAGTGAGATTTTATAGAGAACCCCTGTAGTTTTCAGACACAGAGGATTGCATATTGAAGGAAAAGGTTGCACTGGACTCAGCCTACACTCTATTTATCAGAATCAAGGGTGCATGGATACTTCCAATGAAAGAGATGTGGGCAATGTGATAAAGTGAGCTTACTCCTGCTCAGGAAGATAGGATGGGCCTCCAACTAAGAGAGCATCTGCAGAGAGGGTGCAGCCAGGGAACCAGAACCTAAGGGACTGTGGCCACTGGAAGAGAATTTGTGCTCAAGAGAGAGCTGTGGATGGGAAGGCTCCACAGGTAATCTCAGAAGAGCACGAGTGACCCATATGAAAAATAATTAATTAGCTGTTTTACCTTTTGCCAGGCCCAAGAAGGTCAATACCTCTGCAGCACCTTAGATATTTTGATAAAAAGTGGAGAGTTAACATGGTTATACCAATGCACCAAAACACACTAGGGCAACTTGGTTAACAAGAAAGTGAACTGCTCAATGGGCCTAACTTTCACAGATGGCACAGGAATGCTAAATTATTTCTGGTTTTGAAATGGAAGTATCTCGGGTCCTGCCCGGGAGTGGCACGAACTGACAGGGAAGTAAGTGTCGCGGCCCAAACAAACAACACCACGGGCCGGGAGATAAGTCAAGCAAGATCTCGTTTATTTAGGAAGACAGTGCACTTTTAAAGTAAAGGCCATAAAGGAAACTCCTGGGCAGTAGGGTGTGGCCCAATGGCACACGACTGTCGGGTCATTACGCCCCCCTGTAACCTATCATAGGCGGAGGCACCTGTTGTCTGTGAGCACGGAAGGAGGTAACTGCCTATCATAGCCCTCCTGAGGTTAGGTGCGGCTATCCTCGGGACCTCCCTCTGAGGGGTCCGCCAGCGCCATCTTTGCCATTGATATGCTGAATCACTGCCACGTGGAAGAGGCCCGGTACTCGGTACTCTAGAGCAGGCTTCTGCTAGTCCACCAGGCCCTTTTATGGCACCAGGTGGAGAGCCCAACAGATTGTGAAATACCGATTTTAATTTATATTCCATGAAAGAATTAAGCCCCAAGATCCTATGACATCCTGCTATCGCATTCTATGTAATAAATTGCCATCTTTAATCTGAATCTAAAGTGATATTTGTCATGTACAATCTTTAGGAGGAGGACTGAGAAAATAGTACTCAAGCATTTTCTGTGTTCTGTGGTTCACATGAGGAAAGCAGGTTGAAAAATGCAATCCTGTGCCATGTGATGGACATCTTGAGAAGTCTCTTTTCTCTTGGGTAAGGAGATTATTTGGACAATCTTATTTCCTTGTATCAGACCTGGCCCTCTTCTGCTTCCTGTAGCACTTGTTTACATTAGACCATTTTTATCTCCCCTACTGGATTATAAACTCCTTCATGATTTGCTTCTTAATTCTTAAATATCTAGCCAAGAACCCTCCAATGATGATTGAAAAATTAGAGTTCACGTTGAATGTCTTCAATACATGTTTTAGAATCTCAATGAAAGAGATTCAGAGAGAGAGAGAGAGAGAAGCATTCAGCCAGGTTCCCAAAAAGCAAAACGGAGTAGCATGAATTCCACAGAAAATACAGAGGTTCTAAGGTAAAACAGAAGTTAATATTTGCAGAAATGCTTTTAAAACAAAAAGCATTTATGAAATTACCATAATTTTTGTTATCTTAACCTTGGTTAAGTATGCTACCTGTGAGAAGGAGGATGGAAAACTACATCAAGGTTCACTTGCCAGTGCATTGGGCACATTGGATGAAAGAGAGTTTAGCAAAGAAACCCTCCAATGTTCTGATTAATGAATCTAAAACATCCAGGACCATCTGTAGGTATGAATTTTCAATTACCAAAGAGAAAAGGACATCTTTCTTGTTAGATCATATATATTTTTCCTTTGATAAAATTACACTCATGTGATTAAGTGTAACTGTTTTATTATTTTTATTTTTTATTTTTGCGGTACTGGGGATTGAACCCATGGGCATTCTACCTCTGACCTACACCTCCAGCCCTTTTTTTAATTCTTTATTTTGAAAGAGGGTCTCAATAAGTTTTGGAGGATCTCACTAAGTAGCTGAGGCTGGACGTGAACCTGCAATCCTCCTGTCTCAGCCTCCCAAGTACTGGGATTATAAGCATGCGCCACCACGCCCCACTTAGTTAAATGTAATTGAAAAACAGGATTCAATATGTATCACTAAGGCAAAGATAAGTAAGTGATAGGAAACCTATGTAGTCCCAATTTAGCTATCCAAAAGCTGTGCAAACTTGGAAAAAATTCTTTACCCTGTAGTACCCTCAAAAATTTCCACTTATATTACCTGCTTTCCTAAGGCAATGCATATTTAAAACAAAATTAAAATTATTTTATTTTATTTTTAAGAGTACAAAAGAAGGCAAAATAGTGTCTGTCTTGGCAGAGTAAAAGGTGCTTCTGAAACTCAAGGGATCACCCTTACAGGCTAGGAAGAAATAAAATATTGTACGTGGGATGTGGCAAACCACCTATTGTGGTTTACACTTTAAATAAATAAAGTAAAAGACCTTGGGAAAAATATGTTTCTGCTGAAACACACGATAATGTCACACATCAGTAATAGAATTCTCAAAATTATTTTGAGAGATGTATCTTTCCTAAAGATATGAGATTTTAGTTTGAGGAAACAAACATAATAGCAATATCAAAATAGGTACATGAATGGTCAAATCATAGATTAAAGTATGGAGGATGAGATGCATATTTATTTATTTATTTTTGTACTGGGGATTGAACTCAAGGCATTCTACCTCGGAACTACATCCCCTGTCTGTTTTATTTTTTATTTAGGGACTCACTAAGTTTCTGAGGGTACTATGAGTGATAGGAAAGCACTCTGTCACTGAGCTGAAGCCACAGCCAGAAAGCTGATTTTTAGCCAAATGAAGCTCTACTGTAAGTAATACTATTATGTAAAAATACAAATTTACTTAAAATGTTATGAAAATAATTTAAATTCTCAGAATAATGAAACTTTTTTTATCCATAAAAAGTCTTTTAATATATTTGATTTTAAAAATTGAATTTATAAAAAATATAGCACACATGAGGCCCTGGATGTGATCCCTAGCAGCACACAAACAAAAGATAAAATAGAAAAAATACATTTATACATAACTGATAAAATGAAACATATAACTCTAATTAGGATCTATACAGCTTAGTAATATATGAGCTAAATAATTATGCTTTAAAGTCTTGGTTCTGGTAGAGAGTTCCAAGATGGAGACCAAGGGAGATACAATGTTACAATCTCTCTGAAACTAGGATCTCAATAGCCATGAAAGCAACCTCTCGACAGGATAAAAACAGCAACAAAAACTTGAACTAAATAATGAAAAGTTTGAAACGTGATAGAATCAAAGACAGAATGCAAAACAGAGGACAATAAAAAGCTCCACGTGCCTTATGGAAGGAACGCTGGTGACACTATCATGGCCAGACCATGCCGGCCGCTACCGGCATTGCAGCTTCCACACGCCACCAGCACAGAAGCCAGAGACCTGTGGTAAGTTCAACTGCAGATCAGCAGAGAAGGAAGCAAGCAGCGGCTTGCTCCACACTCAAGAGACCAAATGGTGGTGGCTACAGCAGCTGCAGCGGCGCCGTCTTAGCAGGACCTTACCGGTGGCTACAAGCATTGTGGCTTCTACACAAGACCAATGGAGATGCCAGCAACCTGTTGTGAATCCAGCAGCTGCAGAATAGCAGCAGGGAAGGCGAGCAGCGAATCGCTCCACGCACAACATGGACCCAAACTGCTGCGTCGGCAGAAGCGGCAGTGGCACCATCTTGGTCAGACCACACCAGCGGCTACCAGCATTGTGGCTTCTGCAGACCACCAGCAAAGAAGCCAGGGACCTGTTATAAAATCAGCAACTACAGAATGTCAGCGACAAAAGCGAGCAGCAGTTTGATCCATGCTTAGCAGAGTCCCCAGTGCCTAGAGGCCTGACCAGAATCTGTGGCAGCGGCTGAGCCCATGCATACCCCCAGAGATTAAGAGCAGCACTGAATGAGATCATAAGTCAATGAGCCGCCCCAGGGGGAGACCACCCACTGCAGCCACAGGGACTCGCGGGTCTGAGACTGTGCGGATTGCCCCGGTGTAGGTGGGAGTGGGGTCTGCTGTGGGATGCGGTAGATTCGTGGATAACCAGACAATCCCTGGAAACATTTGGGTGGGACAGACTTGCAGCCCACAGGTCACAGCACCCTTATAGAGTCCCCAGGGATCACCACAGGATATACAGTTGTGGTATGTGGGGAAAATTGGACCAAACTAGCCCTCTCTGTGGAAAACGTGGAGTTCCATGTTTGCACAGAATCAGAATCGGGCCAAAGTGACATCCACCACTTCTGCAGTCAAAAAGAGACACAAGCCCGGGGCCCCCTGTTGGTGACACCTACCATTAGGTGTAGACAGAGAAGGACATAGGGACAGCCCAAATGGAGGTTGCGGAGACCCATGCTTGCAGTCAGA
This sequence comes from Glis glis, assembly GCA_004027185.1. Lineage (NCBI taxonomy): Eukaryota > Metazoa > Chordata > Mammalia > Rodentia > Gliridae > Glis > Glis glis. The sequence goes on from PVJS01042976.1 coordinate 6,735, forward strand.
GGGACAAGAGTAGCACTGGTCGCCTGCACAGGTAGTGAGAGGCATCAGGCAAGGGTCCCAATCACTGAAGGAGACCAAGAATTGGGCCTGCAAATGGACATTATACCAAGCAAGTGAGAATAACCATTCAGTAAAGGTTATTCACCTTAAAGGCTCACCTAGTAGCAACTATCTAGCTCCAGAATAAGAAACTATAAAGGGAGAGAGATTAGACATAGGAAACCTACAGAGTGAGAGAGAGAGAGCTACCAAAAGCAATGAGGTATAAACATAAGAAACCTGAAATCATGAAAAGGAAGAATAGCAAAGAAACAATGAGCCCCCAAAATCCCATAACTACAGAACTCGCCAACACAGAAGTGCAAAGATTGCCAGAAGGACAATTCACAACTTTAATAGTAGAAATGATACAGGATTTCCAAAAAGAATTCAGAGAGAGCCTGAAAGGAGTGAAGGACCAAATAAAAAAAGAATCCAATACCTTGAACAGAAATAAAAAAGAAGCTCTGAAGGAAGGGAAGGATTCAATAATTGAAATGAAGGAGTCAATACAGATCATCAACAATAGACTAGACCACATGGAAAACAGAATGTCACTCTTAAAAGATGACCTCTCCAAAAATGAATGCATAGCATATAAATTAGAAAAAACAATTTGACAGCATGAATTGGACATTGAAGAGAACTCAGTCAGTCTTAAAAGAGCAAACCTAAGAATAATAGGAATAGAAGAGGGAATAGAAGCTGAAACCAAAGGAATCAATAATCTATTCAGAGAAGTAATATTAGAAAAATTTCCAAACATAGAAAAAGAGGTCGACACACAGGTACAGGAAACATATAAAACCCCTAATACACAAGACCAGAGAAGAGGTTCACCATGCCACATAATAATCAAATTGACTAATGTAGAGGCCAAGGAGAGAATCTTAAAGGCAGCAAGAGTAAAAGACCAAGTAACATTCAGAGGCAAACCAATATGAATCACTTCTGTCCTTTCAAACCAAGGCATGAAAGTCAGGAGGGCCTGGAGTGACATATTCCAAACTCTGGAAGAAAACAACTTCCAGCCAAGATTTATCTACCCAGCAAATCTATCTATCAAATTTGACAGGGAAGTAAAATCCTTCCTTGACAAACAGAAGATGAAAGACTTTATGTCTTCCAAACCAGCACAAGAGAAAATACCCAAAGAGATTAATTACAAACAAAAAATAATAAGGAAATGCCAGAACCAGAGAAACAGTGATGTCCATCAAACAAACAACTAGGCAAAGAACAAACACTACCTCAAACAGAAAATAAAATTCAAAATGTTAGGAATTAAAACTCATCTCTCAATAATCATGCTGACTATAAATGGCCTCAACTCCCCAATCTAAAGACATAAGGTGGCAAAATGGATTAAAAATCACAATCCATCTGTATGCTGCCTGCAAGAAACACACCTTACAAGTAAAGATATGCACAAACTAAAGGTGAAAGGATGTAGCAAGGTAATCCACGCTAATGGAACTCAAAAACAAGCAGGAGTAGCAATTATGATATCAGACAAATTAGACTTCAAACCTAAATTTATCAGAAGAGACAAAGAAGGTCATTTCTTACTGGTAAAAGGAACAATCCAGCAAGAGGATATAACAATAGCCAACATTTATGCCCCAAACATAGGTGCAACCACTTTCATAAAAGAAACTCTTCGCGACATTAAATCACACATAGATCTCAATACAATAATATTGGGAGACTTCAACACAACTCTCACACCACTAGATTGATCTTCAAGACAAAAGGTCAGTAAAGATGCCACAGACCTAAGGAACACCATAAACCAAATGGACCTAGTAGACCCATACAGGATATTCCACCCAAATACAGGTGAATTCACATTTTTTTTCAGCTGCTCATGGAACCTTCTCTAAAATAGACCATATCCTAGGCCACAAAGTGAGTACTAGCAAGTTCAAAAAATGTAACATAATCCCCTGCGTCTGTTCCGACCATAATGGAATGAAACTAGAAATCAACTCTAAGAAGACCTAGAGAAACCTCATAAACACATGGAGACTGAACACCACACTGCTGAATGAAGAATGGGTCAGAGAAGAAATAAGGGGAGAAATTAATAAAATCCTAGAAACAAATGAAAACAGAGACACAACATATAAAAATCTCTGGGACATCCTGAAGGCAGTATTAAGAGGAAAATTCATAGCACTGAGTGCCCACATAAGAAGAACAGAAAATCACCAAATAAACAACCTAATGACACACCTCAAAGCCCTTGAAAAACAGGAACAGTCTAACCCCAAAGCCAACAGAAGACAGGAAGTTATTAAAATCAGAGCAGAAATCAATGAAGTAGAGAATAAAAAGACAATATAAAAATCAACAAAACCAAAAACTGGTTCCTTGAAACAAATAAACAAGATAGATAAACCACTAGCCAACCTAACCAAAAGAGAGAGCATCAACCCAAAGTATTAAATAAGAGATGAAAAAGGTAATATTACCACCGACAGCACGAAAATCCAAAGGATAATCAGAAACTACCTTGAAAATCTATACTCCAACGAAACGGAAAACCTAGAAGAAATTGAAAAAATTCTAGACACATACAACCTTCCTAAGTTGAATCAAGAAGATATAGAAAATTTAAATCAACCAATAGCAATTAAAGAGTTTGAAGCAGCAATAAAGAGCCTACAATCAAAGAAAAGCCCAGATCCAGATGGTTTCCCAGGTGAATTTTATAAAACCGTTATAGAAGAACTAAAAGCAATACTTCTCAATCTATTCCATGAAATAGAAAGGAACAGGACTCTCCCAAATACATTCTATGAAGCCAACATCACACTAATACCAAAACCAAATAAAGGCAGCTCAAGAAAAGAAAATTACAGACCTATATTGTTGATGAACTTAAATGCAAAACTTCTAAACAAAATACTAGCAATGCGCATTCAAACCACATCATGAAAATAATACATCAAAAATCCATGTAATCCACCACATAAACAGAACTAAAGACAAAAATCACATGATCATTTCAATTGATACTGAAAAAGCATTTGACAAAATCCAACACCCATTCATGATAAGAACACTGCAGAGAATTGGAATAGAAGGAACATACCTCAACATCATAAAGGCAATATACAATAGGCCCACAGCAAACATCATACTGAATGGGGAAAAACTTTGAGACTTCCCCTTAAAAACAGGAACAAGACAAAGATGTCACCACTCCTTTTCAATGTACTACTTGAGATGCTAGCCAGAGCAATAAGGCAAGAGAAGGAAATAAAAGGAGTACAAATAGGAAAAGAGGAACTGAAACTATCTCTATTTGCAGACAACATGATATTATACTTAGAAGACCCAACAAACTCAACTAAAAGGCTCATAGAACTAAATATAGAAATAAACCCCAGTTTCTCACCTTGTACAAGAGTCAATTCAAGATGGATCAAAGACCTAGAAATTCAGCAAAGTGTCTGGATACAAAATCAATCTTAAAAAATCAGAAGCTTTTCTGTATGCCAACCACAAATCCACTGAAAAAGAAATCCAGTAGACATTTCCACTCACGATATCCCCCAAAACAATAAAATACTTGGGAATAAACCTAACCAAAGAGGTAAAAGACCTCTAAACGGAAAATTATAAAACGTTGAAAAAAGAAATTGAAGAAGATCTTAGAAGATGGAAAAATCTCCCATGCTCTTTGGTAGGCAGAATAAATATCATCAAAATATCATCAAAAGTCTTCCAAAAGTGATCTACAGATTCAATGCAATACCCATTAATCTACCAAAGTCATTCTTCACTGACATAGAAAAAATCTGTCCTTAAATTCATTTGGAACAACAAAAAACCCAGAATAGCCAAAGTAGTTCTCAGCAACAAGAACCATGCAGGAGGCATCACAATACCTGACTTCAAACTATACTACAAAGCCATTGTAATAAAAACAGCATGGTATTGGCACAAAAGCAAACACATAGACCAATGGAGTAGAATAGAAGACTCCGAAACAAATCCACATACCTATAGCCAATTGATTTTTAACAAAGGGGCTAAAAACATCCACTGGAAAAAAAGATAGCCTCTTCAGAAAATGGTGTTGGCAAAACTGGCTAACTATATGTAGAAAAGTAGAAATAAATCCCAGTTTCTCACCTTATACAAGAGTCAATTCAAGATGGATCAAAGGCCTAGAAATCAGACCAGAGACCTTGTAGCTACTTGAAGAGGCCATAGGTCCAACACTTCAACACATAGGAACAGGCAAAGACTTCCTCAACAAGACCCCAAAGGCACAGGAAATCAAAATGAGGATTAATATGTGGGATTGCATTAAACTGAAGAGCTTTTGTGAAGCAAAGGAAACAATCAGGAATCTCAACAGAGAGTCAAGAGAATGGAAGAAGACTTTTGCTGCTACTCCTCTGATAGAGGACTAATATCTAGAATATACAGAGAACTTAAAAAAATCACCACTAAAAAAACAAATAATCCAATCAAAAAATGGGCAAGTGAACTAAATAGACACTTCACAGAAGAAGAAATACAAATGGCTAATAAATGTATGAAAAAATGTTCAACATCCTTAGCAATCAGAGAGATGCAAATCAAAACTACCCTGAGATTTCACCTAACCCCAATTAGAATGGCAATCATTAAAAACACAAACAACAACAAGTGCTGGTGAGGATGTGGAGAAGTAGGAACTCTAATACACTGTTGGTGGGATTGCAAATTAGTGCAACCACTTTGGAAAACAGTGTGAAGGATCCTCAGAAAAATGGGAATGAACCTACCATATGACCCAGCAATACCACTTCTAGGTATCTACCCAAAAGGACTGAAACCAAACTACCAGACTAATGCATGTGTATCTATGTTTATAGCTGCACAATTCACAATTGCCAAACTTTGGAACCAGCCAAGGTGTCCATCGACAGACGAATGGATCACAAAACTATGGGATATGTACACAATGGAATTTTATGCAGCCATAAAGAAGAACAAAATTATATCATTTGCAGGGAAATTGAGGGCACTGGAGAACATTATGCTAAGCGAGATTAGTAAATCACAAAGATTGAAAAGTTGGATGTTCTCCCTAATATGTGGAAGCTAGGGAGAATGGGACTTAGAAGGAACTCCAGACAAAGAAGGAGAAAACTTTAGTTGAGCAAAGAAGGTGATCTAACTGAGGGAGACAGGAGGGGGGAAGAGGGAAACACACTAATGCACATGATGTATATAAACAAACATCAGAGTCAATCACTATGCTGACCAGGGAAAGGAGGGAAAGGGGAGGAAATGGGGTGAGATTTGAGGGAGGGCTAAATGAGCAATGTGTGCATGCATTAACTTAACAAAATGTATAACTAAAATGAACCAATAAATGTAATAAATATGTGGAAGCTAGGGAGAATGGGACTTAGAAGAGACTCCAGACAAAGAAGGAGAAAACTTTAGTTTAGTAAAGAACTGAGGGAGATGGGAGGGGGATAGAGGGAAATACACTAATGCCCACAATGTATATACACAAACTTATCAGAGTCAATCACCATGCTGAGCAGGGAAAGGAGGGAAGGAGGAGGGAGTAGGGTGGGATTTGAGGGAGGGCTAAATGAGCAATGTGTGCATGCATTAACTTAACAAAATGTATAACTAAAATGAACCAATAAATGTAATAAATAAAAAATAAATAAATAAAATAAGATAAAAAATAAAGTCTTGGTTCTTATTATTTTTTCTCTTCTGCTCTGATTTATTTCTTTTTTTATATTTTATTGGTGCATTGTGGCCTCCCATCATAATGCAGTTCAGAGTGATAGTGACATACATGCACACAGCACTTGGTGAGCTTCCCCCTGGCTCACTCCCCGCTTCCCCCATTCCCTATACATGATATTAAGATCGGCATTGGTATTCTCACAAATGTCAATAATGTCAATGGAAGTGTTTAATAGGTGTTCTTAAGATTGCATAATTCATTAATTTCTTCATTTCCTTATTGTATCATCCATTCAATATTGAACTCTATGATATACCAAGACATTGGGGAAAGGAAAAGGAAAAGAAAGAGGAAGAAGGGAAACGTATGGATAAAAAAGAGGTAGAGGAATGGGAGGAGGAAGCAGAAGTAGAAGATAGCTCTTTCTCATTCTCAGGGAATGGAAGAGACCCCTTATGGTTTCTTTCTCTCATTTCTTCATTCTCTCTCTCTCTCTCTCTCTCTCTCCTCTCTATCTCCAATTTTACAATTTTTCTATGCAAATCTCTTCAATCATAAAATTACTCTGAGTGTTTACCTAATGTTTTTCAAGGCTTATCCACCCTCACTTAATGGCTCATTAACTCCTTATTTTTGGTACAAATAAAACATCCCCCCTTTTCTTCTCATTCCCTCTATGCCCCCTGCTTTCTTCCACTGACATAGGTATTCTCTTAGTTATCCAAACTTTAAGTCTAAGATTTGTCAATAACTTTTCATTTCTTCTTTTCTATTATAATGATGCATTGTCAAATAATATCTTCTCTACTTCTACATTATCTCATATTAGTTTCTTCTTCTTTCCCCCTATATTTCTATTACCTTAATTTAGATCCTCATGACTCTTGCCTCAATTATTAAAACATGTTCATGACCAATTTTATTACTTCTTACCTCTCCACTTTCATCCAATGTACAACCTGTCAGATATTACCACCATGTTTTGGTAAACTTCATTATTTTATCTTAAATCTTCAGGATCTTAATTTATATGATGATTAAACCAGACAGTGCATATAAGTTGCTTAGTGGAGCGCTTATCATTGGTAAGTACTTCCTTATAATTAGTTACTATAATGTCATTGCCTGCAAAAAATTGTCAAATTATTTAGCTCTCCACTTAGCCAATTTTAGAATGCCTATATTATATAATAGTTAAAGGTGCTCAAGCAAGACTGCCTAAATTACAATCCTATGGACTGCAGGATGTTACCCTTGAGCTAATTGCTTAACCTCTTCGTGCCTCCATATCTTGATCTACATAATTATGATGGTAATATTAGCACCTACCTCAGAGTGCTATTGTGATGATTAAATAATTGATGCATGCAAAGTGAGTATAGAACTAATGTTAAATATTTGATTAATGTGGGATATTATTAATAGCTATTGAAATTCTCCCATGATCCTTCTCCAACTAATCCATCAAGCTTATCTCTCACTTCTCTTGTTTATAAACACTGTGCTCCAACCCACCTGAGCCACTTTCTATTTGTTCTAACTACTCTTGGCTTTTCCACCTGTGTGTTGGAGCTCTTTTCTTAAACTTTTCGTGGCACTGTCCTGTTATGATTTGGATCTGGAATTCCCTCAAAGGCTCATGTGTGGAAATTGTGGTCCCCAGTGCATCAAGATACAGAGGTAGGGCTCTTGAGAAGTGACTGAATCATGAGTGCTCCAACCTCATCCGTGGACTGATCCACTGACGGATTAGTCATTTAACGGCATTATTGGGAGATAATGGAAAGTATAGGAAGTGGAGGCTACATGGAGAAAGTGGGTCAATGAGGGATGCCCTGGAAGGGATATCTTGTCCTTGGTCCCTTCCTTGCAGGCTCTCTCTCTCTCTCTCTCGTTCATGGCTGTCATGAGGTGAGCAGCTTTCCTCTGCCATACCTTTCTGCCATGATGCTTCTGTCTTGGAGCCAGATCATGAGCCAAAATACATCTTTCTTCCTCTAAGTTATTTTTCTCATATATTTTTTCCCAGCAATGAAAAACTGACTAACACATGTCCCTTCTAGATGAAAGCTCCTAAAAAGCACACCTTTTCCATATTTATGTATCTAAAAAGTCTCTCATATAAGAATTTAATAAATATTTGTAAAATTGTATCACTATGGTCATGCCTTCTTATATTTTACTATGCCACTTAGCTTATGGTGCTTCTAAACACTTGAATTTTAAATTGATTTATATATGTGGTAATAATCAGATACATAGATAATTCTATAATCATTTGCTGTCTCTTGAATATTTATCATGTTTATGAATAAACAATAGCATTCGTTTATTAATCAGAAAAATTCTGTACTCTGCTCATACAAAAAGCTTTAAGCTGGGCTAACTATTGTTTGAATTTCTCTTATAAGAAGCTCATTCTCTCTCTCTTGATTCATGAGACCCAGTGAACTTGATTTCCAAGTTGGGTAGTGTGTTAGTCAGCTTTTCATCACCATAATAACATAACTCAGAAAAATGACTCAGAGGAAGAAAGATTTATTTGGGCTCTCTGTTTCAGAGGTTTCACTTGTCAGCTGGCTCCATTTCTCTGGGCCTGAGGGGAGGCAGAACATTATGGAGGAAGAGTGTGGTTGAAGAAAGCTGCTCGGCACATGGCAGATGGGAAGCAGAGAGAGAAAGAGGAAAGGGGCAGACATAAGATGTAATCCCCAAGGGCAGAGAGGTTAAGTTACAGGAACCCTTATCAGAGCAGGGCCCCACAAGCATGCTGGTGAGAACGTTAGGAGATGAAGCCTCTGAGCTGCTTCTGGTTCCTATGAAGGGGCCCTGCAGGGCAAGATGAAAGAAACTGACCCCTGCCGCTGGGGAAACAATATCCACTGTGGCAGGACAACAGGAAAGAAGCATCTTCTCCCATCCTCTCCTTCTAATATCCTTCTAAACCACTTCCTGAACTCAATGGGAAACCAGCTGAAATGGGAGTGTAGAAAATGTAGCTTGCAGAATCCCAGCCCAGCATCACAGAACAGACTATAAATGACTGAAATGAGATCTGAGGAAAACTAGATAAATAATTAGGACACAATTCAATCAAGATCAGGAAAGCTGGCATTTTTGAAAGGGTATTTATCATATATCAAGAAATACATATACACACAAACCTGCTTGGACCGTTTATGGTCCTAGATTCTGGCACATTCCTCTCTGATTGCTATACCAGTAAACTAATACATAAATGTACTTGACTTAATCCGACAGTTTAAGATCAAAATGAAGCAGTATACAGGCAAAGAGTGAGGACATCCAAGGAGTACTGATGTCCTAACTGAATTGACATTTTACCAAGGAAAAGAAAATAAAGTAAATGAAGCATAACCAAACAAGGAAATAAATATCCAGGTCAAAAATTGACATAATGGGAGCCGGGCGTGGTGGCGCACGCTTGTAATCCCAGTACTTTGGGAGGCGGAGATCGGAGGATCCGGGTTCGCGGCCAGCCTCAGCTCTCTCTCTCTCTCTACTTAGTGAGGGCCCTCCGCAACTTCATGAGACCTAGTTTCAAAATAAAGTATAAAAAAAATAGGGCCGGGGGTGTAGCGCGGAGGTAGAACGCCCCTGTGTTCAATCCCCGGTACCGCAAAAAAAAAAAAAAAATTGACATAATGTATTTTGGAAAGAAATTTGAAAATTAGAAAATACTATCAACAAAGATGCTCATCATTATGTTAATTAAACTATAAACATAAATATTAAGAAATCAGGAATAATATTTTAATTAAAATCCAAAATCAATCACCTGGGGAGTACATTATAAATTCAGATTATCTAGATTTTGTTCTCAGATATAGTAAATGTCAACTGGGGTCCCGGCATTTACCTTCAAATGAGGCTGAGTGAATGTGATGTTCGTCTTCAGGTCATAGTTAGAGGACACTGACACGGCAGTTAAGGATGTGCCCTGGGGTTTTGATCACCTACACAATGTACCTCAGCTATTTATTATGAAATAAAACATGTGCAAATCTCTTGACCTCCTTGTCCTTCAGTTTTCTCATGTGGAAAATGGAGATGATGAAGTGGTGTCGTGAGAACTAATTAAAATACTTCATGTTCAATGGTAACCATGGTGCCTGGTATAGGAGTCCAACAAATGTAAGCTATTGTAGTATCACTAATATTCACCAAAAAGGAATACATAGAATGTCATAAAAATACAGGAAAGTACCATAAAAACATTTGAAAAGACTAGGGGCTGGGTATGTAACTGTGATAGTTGGTCTGGTTTGTCAACTTGACCCTCTTAAGATCATGTGACTTTGGTTGTATAACAGCAGATTGGACCGGAAGTCCTGCCCTAAATGTGGGTAGCAGGGTTCTGATAGGTGCAGGACTTAGAAAAAAAGAAGGAGAAAGCCGCGTAGAGCTGAGCTGCGACTCTTCCTGAGGAAAACACATCAGCTCTCGTTTGAAATCGTCAGTCTCAGGGTAGTTTTGATTTGCATCTCTCTGATTGCTAATGATGTTGAACATTTTTTCATACATTTATGGGCCATTTGTATTTCTTCTTCTGTGAAGTGTCTGAGATTTCACCTAACCCCAATTAGAATGGCAATCATTAAAAACACAAACAACAACAAATGCTGGCGAGGATGTGGAGAAGTAGGAACTCTACTACACTGTTGGTGGAATTGCAAATTAGTGCAACCGCTTTGGAAAACAGTGTGGAGGATCCTCAGAAGAATGGGAATAAACCTACCATATGACCCAGCGATACCAC
>PVJS01042977.1:0-17264 GCA_004027185.1 Glis glis
CAGGTGAAACGCTTTGAACTCCCTGCCGCCCTCCGCTCTCTCCACTGCCTCGCGTGCCGCTGTATTTTGTCTCCCATTGTTTTGTTGAGTTTTAGCTGCCCTTGTTTTCTTATAAAGAAGCAGTCTTCCCACCTGCTGAGCTCCTACTCGGAGCCCTGGCGGGACACTGCTTCTCGCTATCCCGCCATCTTGGTTCCTCGAAATTGTTTTTAAATCTGTGAATCATATTATATATTATGAAGACATTATATCTCATCAGAGGAAAACAGGAATATGAAAACATGCCTTGTGGTGTTATGATTGTAACTACCTAGATCCTTTAAGACTTAGGTCTGATCAATGTGTATTTTTAGATATGAAACATCTGAAGCACTGGGAAGCACCTGATGCTCACAGTCAAGATCCACCTACAGTAAAGCTTACTTCTACCCAGCCATCCCAGAGGTGGCATTTACTTCTCCAATTACAAGTAATTGAAAAAAGATCCCTTTCATCGGTTTGCTGTAATACTTTTCCTGAGCATCAAAATATAACTCGAACAGGAGTATGTCTTTTTTTTTTCAAAAATCTATTGTTTCTTCTTGACAAATAAGTAAAAGACTATTGCACTTAAGGGGGAAAATCTGCATTCTTCAAGAGAAAATAAATAACTAGAATCTGTACACACTATTACCCAACTTTGGGAAAAGACACAAATTAGGCCATTCTTTGCTTTGACCCAGAAGCACATAAGCACACATTTAAACTATGTTTTTAGTTTTAAAAAATGACGTGACTTAACCTATATTCACATCTCTATGGGATCATTATTTTTCTTTTTCCTCTCCATAAAACCAGGACTATCGTTTCTCAAGAAATCAGCAAGTAAATACATAGGCTTGAATAGAATACATAAATTGACTTAGATTGCTTTTTCCAACAATCATCCACACATTGTCCAAGATATCCAGTCCTCTCCCTAGCAAAGGCACAGGCAATCAAACAAAAAGGATACAGGAATCCAACAGTGGGAAAATAAGTCCATTAATGGGAAGGAGAACAGCTTTCGTTTTCTAGCTTCTATGAGAATTTTCAAAAGAGGAAAAGAAAAGTCAATGGCACTGTTTTCTCTCATATGTGGAAGCTAGAGAGAAAATGGGAAACATAAGCGATTTTATTTACTAATTTGTGTGTGTGTGTGTGTGTGTGTGTGTGTGTGCGTGTGTGTGTGTGATACTGAGGAATGAACCCAGAGGCATTCTACCTCCGAGCTATACCCCCAGCCCTTTTTATTTTTAGTTTTATAACAGGGTCTCACTAGGTTACTGAGAGTCTCACTAATTTGCTGGGGCTAGTCTCGAACCTGCTATCCTCCTGTCTCAGCCTCCCAAGTACTGAGATTACAGGTGTGTATCACAATGTCCAGCTCCTAATGGACTTTAAATAATGCAGAGAGAGAGAGACCTGTAGGGTAGTTTAAGGGTTGAGGGGAGAGGGAGTAGAAGAGGGAGGACTGGAAAAGGAAACAGTTCAAATAATACTACAGCAATATGTGAAGGTGTTACTACCAATCTCACTTAATTGTGTGGGGAGGAGGCAGAGTGGGGTGGGGTGTGGAAGGAAATACACAAAGAAATGTGTGCGTGTATTTTTAATACATTGAACCTCACTATGATGCTTAATTGCAAGGCACAAATAAAATAATTTCAAAAGGGGAAAAAATCAAAAAGTTAAAATTCGACAACATTCCCTAGGAGTAAACAATGTCTCTATATCTGTAAGGAAGTGTTTTCGGCCAAATGTAAATGTCAGTAAGCAGAGAACAAAATGAAAGATATATTTCCTTATCATAGCAAAATTAATGAAATGCAGCCAATTGTAAATACCCCTGTCACCTTCCTATTTTCTTTCTACATCTCCACAGAAACATATACTTGATTATTCATTCTACAAAGTGCCTTCGATGTACTCTTTTACTAATATTTCATATAAATTTAATATGGTGAGCAGAACTTTCTCCAAAATTCTCTTTTGATATACACATCTTTTTCCATAAAATAATTAATCCTCAAGCAAGAAAGAATATATTATAAATTAAGAAAGTTCACAAATATATAAACTTCAAAGAATGAATACTTAAAGTGGCAGAAGCAGCATCAACACCTGTAGAAAAAGTTGTATAAATGTACTGTTTTCAAGAAAGAATATAAATTTTGTTTTATGCTGTCTTTAGAAAATGTAAGTAATAACTTTGAAATATCTAAATTGGACACAAAGCCTCAGTTGACTTAGAAAAAAACAATTAGTTGTGCAATCATCTTGCTAAATGTAGACTCTAAGAAGATTATGAACGTTGATGTGGTTTGGATGTGCCACATTCCCCAAGGGTTCAGGTGTCTAAGCTTTGTCCCCAACGTGCAACGTGAGAGGTGGTAGAAAGTTTAAGAGGTGGGACCTAGTGGGAGGTGACTAAGTCACTGGAGGTGCACCCTCAGAAGGGATTGAGGTTGGCTTCACGGAATGAACTAGTTCTTAGGAGTGGGAAAAGACTGGCCTTTTCCTGGTCTCTCTGGCTTCCCCTCTGCACCTGCTCATATCATGATGCTATGCTGTGATGCAGCTAGGTGGTCCTCACTAGAGCCAGCAGACACCGGTGCTATGCTCTGGGACCTCCAAAAATGTGAGCAGCTAAGTAAATCTTCTTTCCTTCCTTCCTTCCTTTCTCCCCCCCTCCCTTCCTCCCTCCCTGCCTCCCTGTCTCCCTCCCTCCCTTCCTTCCTTCCTTCCTTCCTTCCTTCCTTCCTTCCTTTTTTGTGGTACTGGAGATTGAACTCAGGGGCATTCTACCTCTGAGCTACACCCCCCAGCCCTATTTTATTTTTTATTTTGAAATAGGGTCTCACTAAGTTGTGGAGGGCCTTGCTAAGTTGCTGAGGCTGGCCGCAAACCTGCGATTCTCTTGTCTCAGCCTCCAAGCATTGGGATTACAAGCTTGAGTCACCATGTCCTGCTCCTATTTTCCTTATAAAGTGCTTTCTTATAGAAACAGAAAATGAGCTAATAAAACTGTGGAAAAGAAAACTCTGAATATAGTCTGTTCTCTCAAATGTACTCAGTATAAAGACAGATGAAGTGAATTAATGATGGGAAAAATACTTCAACTAAAGGGGGGAAATTCAGAAAAACTTTTGTCCTATGAGTCACTCAGGAGGAATTGTTGGAAGGCCACTATATCTGACACAATTCAGAGAAGGTTCAGGACTGTTCAATAAGGCCAGTGTTAGTCAGGAGATTGGCCAAAAATCCTTAGAGTGCATGGCATCTGAGGACAAAGTACAGTGATCACAATGTATATCTTTGAGTATAAGATGTCTCATAAAACAAACCAAAGGAAAATATATTAGGAATATAAACCCAAATTGTGTCAGTGACAAAATGGACCTTGAAAGGTCTAGTTAATTCCAGTGTTTCTAAAAGAGTTGAATCACTCACTATTTAAATAGTTATTCTTCCAAGTGTCATGGAGTCCAAAGGTTCTGGTAAGATTCTGTAGATTTTAATGAATTTCTACTTTGCACCATAGAAGCTACTTTTATGTAGGTGAGTATGAGTTTGTCATGATGAAGTCTAATTTCAGGCTGATAGTCTATGATTATTTTACTATATTATTTAGCTGTGAATAGTAAATTTTGGTTACTCATCAATTACATAACTTTTTTGGATCAGGCTTAGTGGTGGGAGTAAGGTTTTGTGCTCGGATGACGTGAATACTTTTGTTTTCCTTTTAGGATGTTATTAAAGGAAGAAGAGTCAGGTTATTGGTACTGCTTTAATGTTTTCATTTTTACATATCCAATTATTTGAGCTTTTTTTATTTTCAAATGTCCCATTCTAAAGATGGCCCGATTCATTTGAACTGCACAGATAGCCTAGGGAAAATGAATCAGACTGAAAAGTATTGCAGTGAGTTCAAAGAAATCAGTTACAAAGGTTCTAGATGAATGAAGCCACCTCCATGCAGGGAGGCCAAGTTCAAATACAGGCTGCAGTCAAGGCCAGGATGCACAATACACATTGGCTTATCTTGAAGCTGAGTTCTGTCATTTGCAATAAAAGAGGACTTCCCCATCACCTTCTGTCTCCAAGAGTTGAATGAGCAGATGCTATGGCAGTGCTTCCTAAATTAGGGGTATTATTATGATATACCTCTCATGCAAGGGACCTGGAAGGTAGGAGGAGAGTCCCCCCACCATAACCAAATCAGACACTTTGCTAAACTAAAATGTGGAAGCCAAATTTGCTGAATTTATGCCAAACCCAGAAACTGCTTCACCATTCTAATCATCAGACTCTTACCAGAAAACTTTTCGTAGGACTGAGATATGATTCAGCTCTACTATTTTACATAGGAACTTTCATTCATTCATCTATTGTTTTACCCCATGCTTGAAAAAGATTGTTCAGGAAGCCTGTCTTCTTTCCACAAGCACGGTTGGGTGTATTAGTGAAAAATGCTGCTAAGAAAAAAAATACACTTTCTGGAAAAAGTTAGGGAGGGGTAAGAGGGCTAACTGATCCTCCTCCTCCTCCTCCTCCTCCTCCTCCTCCTCCTCCTCCTAGAAAGTATCCTCTATAAAAAATAAAATAAAATAAAATAAATAATCTTTAAAATATTTAGTGAAAGAATTCAATATAATTCAGTCTAATGGTTTTATATTTGAAAACTTAAAACTCTAAATCTATTTAGCAACTAAACATAGCTTAATAGCATATACGCATCAAATGGTACCATTTAGACAGCACTTTTATAGACATTATGCAGTTCTATCTTTAAAAAACCCTTTCTGGATAGGGCAGATGAGAAAAGTATTCAGAGAGATGATTCAAAATTGTTAGGTATTTAAGTTCTTTTCATTTTTCCTTATACTGCACTTCAAATAGATTAAATTTTCAAACATAAAATCTTAGAGGAAGAAAAACCTTCTAAAAATCCAAACCAACCAAATAGGAAAAGAGATACATCTTTTTCTTGAGTGTGTGTAGCTCTAAGCCTATAATAATGCTGAGTAAATGTCAAAGATAGTGATTTCTAATGTGTTGCTATCAGGAAATTATACCTTCCTTGCAAGTGTTAACATTTGCGAATCTTTTCTTTTTTTTTTTTTACACAGGGCATTTTTTTTTTATATTGATTCATCATTTTTTTTTTTTTTTGTGGTACCGGGGATTGAACCCAGAGGGGTTCTACCTCCAAACTACACCCCGGCCCTATTTTTTTTTATACTTTATTTTGAAACCGGGTCTCACGAAGTTGCAGAGGGCCTCACTAAGTAGAGAGAGAGAGAGAGAGAGAGAGCTGAGGCTGGCCGCGAAACCGGATCCTCCGGTCTCCGCCTCCCAAAGTACTGGGATTACAAGCGTGCGCCACCACGCCGGGCAATTCATCATTTTTTTCTGCATTTGGTAATGCCATGAAAATAGGAACCTTGGTGCTAGTTTTAGCTTACATATCATAAGTATATACCACTCAGTTTGAAGTAATGTGTGGAGAAGAGCAGCAACAAACTACTAAGTGATGCCTACCTTGTTGTTCCCTGTGAAAATCTATTAAACATGCAACAGGAAGGTAACAAAAACTGTGGATAAAATTAAAATTTGCAAAATACGAATTCTTAATAAACAAAACCACAGCTCACATTCATATTAATTCATTGGATAAATAAAATGTATTCTATAGAAAAAAAAACATATTTTGATCCTTTTGTTATTCAATTAAATTCCAGAAATTAGATGAAGATCATCAAACCAAGGTAATGTAGTAAAAAATCACTTTGTAAAGTTTATAATAAGGCAAACAAATCTTTTTAAACTAACATAGTATGCCACAAAAATTAAAACTATTTACAGCAAAGAGACATTATTTTTATTTTTTTTTATTTTTGTGGTACTGGGGATTGAACCCAGGGACATTCTACCTCCGGGCCACACCCCCAGCCCTATTTTTTATCCTTTATTTTGAAACCGGGTCTCACGAAGTTGCAGAGGGCCTCACTAAGTAGCTGAGGCTGGCTGCGAACCTGGATCCTCCGGTCTCAGCCTCCCACGTACTGGGATTACAAGCGAGCGCCACCATGCATGGCTAGACATCATTTTTAAAAGGATATGTAGGGCTGGAAAAAAAGGAATAAAGGGAAATCCAAGACATAAGGTTTATATAATCCATTTCTGTCTCATATTAATATGAGTAGTCATTATTTTTGCTAGATTTTTTTTCTGGGAGAGCATTGACTATTGATAAAATGTTCAAATTACTGGCAAAAAACAATCCCCTCCTCCTGTAAATGCAACAATATTTCTAAATGAAAGATGCTACAAATTTCATCAAATGTGCATATTAGAAATAAAATATTTTCAAGAACTATAACAAAATGTATTTGAATATCTTAAAATTGATGTTTAAATGACATTATTTTTTTGTCAACAGTATGAGCATTTAAGTATAACCATGTCAGGAAATGTAGAGTTCTCTCAATTGTACCAGGTAAAATGATCCAAATTACATGACTTCCAAAATGTTTTTAACATTTGATTGAGAATACAATGCACATGGTTTAAATAAACAACAAAGACAAATATAAAGTGGACAATAAAAACAAATATAAAGAAAAAAGAAGTAATCCCAAAATGTGCCACTCATAATTATGTGCTGAGCGCACTTTGGCCCATTTTATTCTACCACAAAGAGATAAAAACCCTATTTCTAATAAGTGTGGATTATTGTACATATCAGTTTTTATTGTTTTAATGTTGGAAAGAAAAACAATTTACGTTTCTGTTTACTTAACACTCTGTGCTTCAGTGTGATATAGTCAAGTATAATGAAACCTGTGTACCTCGAAAATATAATATTTGAGAGAAATGAATAGTATGGAAGAGTGTCTCTTGCACAAGTATTAGATAAAAGTGTGGTGAATTAAATTAAAAAAAGAGCCGGGCATGGTGGCGCACGCTTGTAATCCCAGTACTTTGGGAGGCAGAGACCGGAGGATCCGGGTTCGTGGCCAGCCTCAGCTCACTCGCTCTCTCTCTCTCTCTCTCTCTTTCCCCTTAGTGAGGCCCTCCGCAACTTTGTGAGACCTGGTTTCAAAATAAAGTATAAAAAATAGGGCCGGGGGCGTAGCGCAGAGGTAGAACGCCCCTGCGTTCAATCCCCGGTACCACAAAAAAAAAAAAAATTAAATAAAGAACAATGCCATGTTTCAAGTAGTGCATGCATGAAATAGTACAGATTAAGGAGATTATTTATATTATATTTGTTTTATAAAAATTGAATAATGATAGCATGAATTATAAAACATAAATTTGATGTGTAGATTTTTGTACTATAGCTACAATAAAGACAAACCAATAGAATACTATTTACTTTATAGGAGCATATTAAAATTATTTATAGACCTATGTCTAAGGTATACATAACCAATGTATCCAAATACTTTTTGTGAACTAAGCCTAAGTCTTATTATTCCATTTAGCACTGTGATAATTATAGGTAGATTTTTTTTCATCTTTTAGGACCATCAATTTTATTATAAGATTCATAAGAAACAGAATTTTATTAAGAACCATCTCAGGGCAGGGGAGGTTTCCCAGAAAAAAGTCTTTGAGTTTTCTCCCAGGTGGAGGGGCCCCCTCATCTCCAGGAGGCTCCTGATGGCCTCCTGACTGCAATCTCTGTGGAGAATCCCCAGGCAGTTTGCATATCCCTCCTGTAGCTGTCTGATTCCACACTGGGCTGGCCTTTTCAGGGTCCAGAGAGTTGGTATTGTCCCTTTTAGTGGTCTGCTTTCACTGGAGACACTTTAATGTTAAATAATCCTCAGCGCCTCTGCTATTCTTTCACTGGGGCTACTTGGTAGGATCCAGGGCGAATCTTTGGGGCCTGCACATAGCAGAAACACTCATATAATACAGGTCACAGTGAGCCAGTGCCCTCCGCACACATGCTCCATCACCAGGTAGACGTAGTCTATGGCCAGTGAGCCAGTGGCCTCTGCACATGTGCTCCATCACCAGGTAGACAGAGTCGGGGGTATCTACAATCTGAAACAGATGGACCACCTTCGGGTGCTCCATAGGCCTCATTGTATCTATTTCAGGTAGAATGAGGGGGAGCATCTATATGTCCTTAGTCAGGACCTTCATGGTCACCTTGGTCCCCCTTACTTTTTCAAGTAAGAATTTTTTGAAATTCATATTAAGAAGACTGAGGATACTAAATAAATCGTTGCACTTTATGTATAGTATTGTATTCTTAATTTTTGTTTTCAAGAAAGTCCCGAGGATCAGTTGAGCTGTTTGAGTTTGTGACTTTGTCTTCTTCAGCTTTTAGACCAGATTCATAGTCTAATATTTTTGGATTTATTGATAAAACAGATTTGCAGTGCTATGTTTAAAATTTCTTGATTTGGAAATATGAGAGAATATATAAATGTTTGGGATATTTCTGCATGATTTTTTTGTATCTACCACAAGACTATTTAAAAAATAGGCCACTATGTAGACATTTTCTAACACTTTGGGGAAAATATATATATATATATAAAACTAAAGAATATTACATACACTTAACAGTCTCAACTGTGAAAATCTAAAAAGAGGTGTAAACTACGAAAATTTTTGTAGCTTCTGAAGTGCACTGTTAAAAGGAGTGGTGATAGAAATGTTGACAATGGGATCAATAGATGTAGCACATCTTCTGAGGGGTAGGGGGTCAGTGGAGGCCTGTGATGTACACATGTGGTGAGAAAAGGACCTAGATCCTTTGCAATATTCATTTTTAGCAGTTTTAGCACAGTGCCACCAGTGAAACAAACTTTAACATCAAGGGGCACGAGAAAATAAAAAAAATAATATCTTTGTGGATCTCAGAGAGTGGTACAACAGTGAAATATTGTCTCCTTGTAACTCAATACTGCTGGACTGAATAAAATTGGGAATAAATACAAAACATTTATTGCACCCTTGCTGAGTACCAAGCACTGTGACAGACACTGAGAATATCCAATCCCTGCCCTTTAGTTTTTCCCCGTCTGATTGAGGAACCAGAAAATAACAAAGAACAATTCCAGATTATTATAAATGTAATGGAAGACAATTTTACGCAAAGTTATTGGAACAGAGGAAATAAAAACCTCATTCATCTTGGAAACAAGAGGACAGGTTTTTTTTTTTTTTAAGATTATATATTATTTCCCTAAAAGAAGAAAGGCAGCAGGCATGGTGTTGCACACTTGTAATCCAAGTACTTCGGAGGCTGAAAGAGTAGGATTGTAGGTTCAAGGCCAGCCTCAAAAATTTAGTAAGACTCGGCAACTTAGTGAGATCCTGTTTCACAACCATATAACTAAAACAAAGTTTGGGGATGTAGCTCAGAGGTAGAATGCCCCTGAGTTGAGTCCCTAGTACAAAAAAAGTAAGGCAAACAGTATACTATGAATGATGAAACATTAGAGATAGGTAAAAACTAGACATTCAAGTAAATGCAAATGGCTTATTGTGATAAGATGCAAAATACATATGGAAGACCAACAGAAGATGAAGCAGAAACAAAAATTTAGGCAGTGGGCAGATTTCAAATAACTAACTGATGCTCTCCTAAGTGGTTTGAAATGTATTCTCAAGATGAGAGGCAAACACTGACAAAATTAAAAGGGAAATAATAATAAGCTGTCCATACTGGCCATAGCGTGCAAGCATATGGAAGAAAAAGGATCTGTGGAAAAATTTAGGGAGCCATTGAGCCATTGCACTTAACAACTGTGGATCTTGGAGAAAACCAAAACAAAGGAGTGAACAAAAACTGAAAGAAAGAAACATCATTGACAAAATACTTTTATAATTGTGACTGGTTAGAAACAGATATGATTAAGGTAATTAAGTGATAATGCTAATGTATAAAGTTTTTTTTTTTTTTTTGCGGTACCGGTGATTGAACGCAGGGGCGTTCTACCTCCGCACTACATCCCCTGCCCAATTTTTTATACTTTATTTTGGAACCGGGTCTCACGAAGTTGTGGAGGGCCTCACTGTAGAGAGAGACAGACAGGGAGAGAGAGAGAGAGACAGACAGAGAGAGAGAGAGAGAGAGAGAGAGAGAGAACTGAGACTGGCCACGAACCCGGATCCTCCGGTCTCCCGCCTCCCAAAGTACTGGGATTACAAGCGTGCACCACCACGCCCGGCTATGTATAAAGTATTTTAAATGGATTGTGTTTTTAAACCTTAAAATATCTGCAAGAACAATATTATCATGTTCTAATTTTGAAGATGGGGGAAAAAGACAGAGTCCTTGACTAACTTGTCCATTTCCTCCAACCACTGAATCATGGGGAGGGTTTAAATTCATGTAAGGACTTCATGTACTGGCCTCTTTCTATCTCTACCATACTGAGGGAAGCTATTTTTTGGTCCCAGGATTGAAGCCAGAGTCATTCTACCTCCCCTGAGCTACATCTCCAGACCTATTTTATTTTTCTATTTTGAAACAGGTCTTGCTAAGTTGTTGAGGGCCTTGCTAAGTTGCTGAGGTTGGCCTCAAGCCTGCGATCCTCCTGTCTCATCCTCCCAACTGCTAGGATTACAGGTGTGTGCCACACACCCAGCTGATGGAAGCTATTTTAATACTTAGAAGTTTTCGTTGGGCTACAGGGTAGGTGGAAGTGTAATTCATTAGGATAAAGAATATTTAAAATGAATGAAAGTGAGAAGAAAATTGGTGAGTTCAGTTTAAAATATATTGACTTTGATAGGCACCTTTAGAATACTAAATTGGGTATGAATGATAGGAGCTATGGTTTGAATGTTTGTGCCCCTCCAAAATGTATATGTTGAAGTTCTAATCCCCAAGCTGATGGTTTTAAAAGGAAGGGTCTTTTGAGAGGTGATTAGGTCATGATGAGCCAGAAAATGTACCCTAACTGGACACTGAATCTGATATTGCCTTTACTTTGAAATTTCCAGTCTCCAGAAGTGCAAGAAATACATTTCTGTGGTTTATAAGCTAACAAGTTTATGGTGTTTTGTTATATCAGTCAAAGTGGATTAAGTCACTAGGAAATTAAATGTGCACATTGAAACCTGGGCAAAAAAAATCCTGCAGTAAAAATATAGTTGAAAGACTGAAAAGACAAATCATCTGCATTGAACAATTCATATTATAAGATAAGGTTATTGATGAGCTCTTGGGAATAAAATAGCATTAAGGAGAAAGACCATTTAAGAAAAGCACTAAGTGAAAGAAAGTGTTTTACTTTGTCCCTGTAAATATGTCCTATTTTTAAAGCAGTTCAAAATATTTATTTTCTTCTGTCAATGATTGTTTTAATATTGAAAGATTGTCATCATGTATCACCTTTTGGGGAGATTTAACCACTATTAAAATATTGTTCACACTCCAACATATAGGCACAGGTAGAAGCTTCCTCAACAAGACCCCCAAAGCTCAGGAAATTAAAACAAAAATTAAAACATGGGGTAGCATTAAACTAAAAAGTTTCTGCACATTAAAGAAAACCATCAAGAGTCTAAAAAGAAAACCTATGGAATGGGAGAGGATCTTTACCAGCTATCCCTCTGATAGAGGACTAATATCTAGAATATACAAAGAACTTAAAAGACTTGACACTAAAAAAATCATATAAATAACCCAATCAGGAAATGGGCAACTGAATTGAATAGACACTTCAAAAAAGAAGGGATACAAATGGCCAAGAGACACATGAAAAAATGTTCAATATCTTTAGCAATCAGAGAGATGCAAATCAAAACTACACTGAGATCCCACTTAACCCCAGTCAGAATGCCAATCATCAAGAAGTCAAATAACAATAAACGTTGGCAAGGATGTGGGGAAATAGGAACTATTCTGCACTGTTGGTGGGATTACAAATTAGTTCAGCCACTATGGAGATCAGTGTGGAGATTCCTCAGAAAGCTGAGAATTGATCAACCTTATGATCTGGCTATACCACTCCTGGATATCTTCCCAAAGGGGCCAAAATCAGAGAACTACAATAATATATATGTGGAGAATGTGACTGCCAGAAACAGGCTAATATTTGCCTAGGAAAGGTCTAAGGGTCATGGAAAACCATGGTCGGACTGATGAACTGGCTGGAAGCAGCCTTTTCCTCCAAGGCAAACATTCCTGAGTCTCTTGCAGGGGCTTAAGCCCAAACATCCCACTTGTCAAATATTGTCTCAAGGATCTTCTGCACATCCTCTGTGTTTTTACTCCCTATAATTGCTCTTTGGCCAGCCAAGTTAAACGTTTACCTCTAGTCCTCACTGCACATATATTAGTTAAATTTCACCTCTGAAGCACTGCACGTATGCAGGAGCATCCATACCTCAACCTCCCCCCTCAAAAATGAATAAAAGCTGTGGATCAGTGTCCAGTGGGACCTTCGCCATAGAGTAAGGTCCCCTGGCCTGCCCCTTCCAAATCTGCTCTGGGTCTGCGTCATTCTTTTCTCATCAGGTGTGCCATGAGACAGTAACCGACATATATGCCTACCCATGTTCATAGCAGCACAATTCACAATAGCCAAATATGGAACCAACCTAGGTGTCCATCAACAGATGAATGGATTACAAAATTATGGGAAATACACACAGTGGAGTTCTACTCTGCCATAAAGAAGAACAAAATTATGTCATTTGCAAGAAAATGGAAGGACCTGGAGAACATTATGTTAAGTGAGATTAGCCAGTTACAGAAAGTGAAAGGTCATATGTTTTCTCTAATATGCGCAAGCTAGGGAATAATTGGGATACCAGAGGGACTCCAGACAATGGAGGAGAATCCTCAGTGGAGCCAGGGAGGTGGTCTAAGGGAAGGGGAGGGGAAAGACTGAGGTTCATTAATGGAAATACTACCATCGACTATATGTACATACCTGAATATACCAAAGTCAATCGCAGTACTCTGTATTGGGAAGGGGTAAATGGGGAGGCAGGAGGGTACCAAATGCTGAGTGCATGTATGCCACTATCAACATGATTTACATTATGATGTGAGACTACAATGCACCAATAAAAGCACATTAATATAAAAAAGAGAAAAAATAAATATCTATATATTTATATATCAATAGATATATAGGGTTTGACTCAACCATAAAGCTTGAAAATATAAAAGCACAAAATTAACTTCAACAATTAGTCTTTCAGTACTAATTATTCAAAAAGGCAACTTTTCATGATAAAAATAAGCATGCAAAACCTTTACTTATTTTGCTCTTTTTACTACACCACAGTATTTTTCCAAGTTTTTGTTAACAAAAAGTATGTATGATAAGTTTAGAATCTTCAAACAAGGCAGTATTTATGATTGAAAAATATGCTTGAGCAGTTATAGAGATTAAAATGAAATTATGTAGTCCAATTAGGAAGACTCCTTTTGTAATGGTGATTTTCTTACAGAACAACTGCTGTCTACTAGAAAGGGTGGTTTTTCCCTTGCATTGCTTAAGGATTAATTAAAATACTTGTTCTAGTGCATTACAAATGGAAATAAGCATGCCACTGATGAAGGTTGTTGCACTAGTGATTATAATTATGATTATTATCCTGTGGCTTTCTCATGGTCATAATTACACAGTTCACCTTTATTCTCATCAAACCCTTCCAAACCCCACCAAAAAGCAAAACAAAACAAAAACAAAAACAAAAATCCTAACTGTGTTATAAATTCATATCAGTGAGATAAGGATGTCTGGATTATTACGTTGCATGACTATCTTATCAAGTATTTTATCAATGTGTTGCTTAAAAACTTTATTATAATTACTGTGTATTACATATAGACTACTCAAATATTACTCACAAAAATAAACTATTTTTGTTCTGTGTTCTTACTGAAAAATTATCTATGATATAAATTTAGATTTCTTAGTTTTCCTGACTCTTTCATGCTATGAAAATATTTGACTTAGTTATGTAAACTTTTTTCATTTGGAGGGACCTATTTGTGGTGGTATACTGTTAATTTTTCCTTTTTGCAGCAGAATCAAAGTATTTGTGATTTCCCTGTATTGTTCAGATCCTCTTTCCTTCTTGATTTTATTCCCCAGACTTCGATCCTTGACCCTCTGCTCATCTTAGTCTGTATATTTTGCAGATTACTGTCTACATAGGTGAACCCAACTACTACCTATGCTAATGTTTTCTCAATTGATTTTTCAAGTCCAGAATTCAGTTAAATTCCAAACCTTTATGTACAAATACCTTCTAGATATTGTTTATGTAGGCAACATGCAGTGACCACAAAATTAACATGTTCAGACTGAATTCATCAGACTTTCCTCAAAGCACCCTTTCCTGCTTTTCATGTTATATCCAACATTTCCATGTGCTTGGTGCCACTTAGACTCCGTACTCTCCCTTGCTTCTTGGATCCAATCAGTTAATAAGTCCCACAAATTCTCTCTCATTAAAACCTCTTAAAATTCACCTCATCTCCTCATTGCTACTCTGTGACCTTTGTTCATGATTCCATCATATCGTTCCTGGATTATGAAAATCACTGCACATCTTCTAATCTCTTTTCTCTTGGACAACTATCTCTCTGCATGTGCTCCTTCCAGAAAATAGCTTGAGAAAAGTTCCAGGTGGAGGGACTTGATTTGTCAAATGAGTTGAGGTGAAAAGAATGAAAGAGAAAAAGAAGAAAAGCCAAGGAAAAGATGAATTTTATAACCAATCACCACCTTGTGATCATCTGAGGACCTCGTCATTGTCAACTTGGAAGATGGGAGAAGGGACATTTACCTCCTGGTTCTTGTCCTCCTTGGTCAAGTGCTAGCCCATGAGTGTGTAATCTTTAGTCCTTCTAGGTTTAGGCATGCATCAATACCAAGCATCCTGGCAAGCCTCCAAAGGAAAGACTCCAGGCTAGAAGGAAATTGACAGTAAAATAGAGGCAAGGTAGTGTCCATTATAACTTTTCAAAACTGTTTTGTGTTACAGCCATGACTAGAGGTGAATATAGAGCCAGGTAAGCAATATCACATGAAAATGCACTCTTCATGACATATATCTGCTTATATAATTCATGTTTAAAACCTGCATAATTTCTTCTAACTTTCAAAATAAAGTTTAATCTCCTCAGTTTAGCACACAATTCTCTGAGAAGCCATATTTGTACAGCCCCCACATCTCTGAGTCAAGTTTTAATTTAAATGATCCTGTGTCTCCCACAATATCTGGCCCTGGTGCATATAGAAGGTCCTACTCATTAATGGATGCTTAATACAGGACACAGATACCTTAATCTACTTAAACTGGAATCAAAATCACATAGGAAATGGTGGTACTTTAGGAAATGAAGTATGATAAGGGTGCTAATAGAGAACTTCCATATAAAAAAAACTAATAAATACAGCTTGTTTCCCCATAACAAGACAGCATATACAGCAACAAATTCTGATTCTTAAAAATGTTTTAAAATACTGCTTTTTCCATAGACTTTTTCTGACATTTTATAATTACGTAGAATTCTTTCCTTAGTCACAAATTGAGTTTTACAGAAAGGTCCTAAAGATGGCCATTTTACTAAAATATGTAAACTAATTTTCCAAAGGGTTTTTATTAAATCTTGATTTTTTGTCTATATTCTTTTTTCCCGAACACCTAAAATAAAATTGTATCAATCTTTCCTACTTTAGCTATTAACCACTCAACCTTGTTTATTTGACAGTGGCTTTGTATGTGACTGGAATAGTCCACAAACATAATTTTATTGACATAATGAAAATGTGATTCTTGCAAGATACGCACTTTCACTTTTTAATTAATTTGCATTGTATTTGCATTGCATTGACTAATGTTTACAAAGCACTCCAGTAAGTGAACAGAGATCAATAAAGAACTTGTGGAGAGGACCAGGGATACTCCATGATGTTACGTTGCTGGCAAGGGAGAGAAGGAGGTATTTCACTAGAGAATAATTTTATAAACTGTCAGTTTCTTACTGATTATTTTCACGCTATGGCAAATTTTGTTTATCTCCTCAACCTCACAACTGCAGGGATGCAGAGAAGGAATGGGTAATGAGAATACACTGTATATTTACTTTTTATTCTTTTATTGTTCTCACAGGAATCTTCATGTTCTATTAAAATTGCCAGTGTACTCCTCTGTCTCCAATTAGACTATAAATTCTGTGAGGCTAGCTGACTTAATAACAATAAAGCAATAGCAGTAATAGATAATAATCATATAATTTACTTTTGGGCAGTAGTTTGGAAAGACCTTTATTTGCATTATCTCACTGACTTTTTTGTGACAACCCTAGAAGATTCTATGCATTTGGTTTACTATTGTTACCCTATTTTAAATATCAGAATACTGAAGTACAGAAAGATTAAATTAGTTTTATCAAGCACATGTACAAAGGTGGTAGAGCTGGGATTCAAATCAAGGTTGAGTGCCAAGCCTATTTTTTTCTTTCTCTCTCTCTTTTTTTTTTTTTTGTGGTTCTGGAGATTGAATCCAGAGGCATTCTACTGCCAGGGGCATTCTACCTCCAAGCTACACCCCTAGCCTTTTATTTTATTTTATTTTGTTTTGTTTGTAAACAGGGTCTCACTATGTTATTGAGAGTTTCGTTAAGTTGCTGGGGTTGGTCTTAAACCTGTGATCCTCTTGTTTCAGATTCCCAAGTACTAGGATTATAGGCCTATGCCACCACTTCTGGCCTCAATTCTCTATGTTTTCTAAAAAAATGGAAATAAAATGAAATCCAAAGTTTGATTAGATGAAGCCCTCCTTTTATTTCTTTAAGGAAAATTTTGTAGGTGGTGGTCTGTTCTTTCTTTGAGACACATCAGGAGGTGCAAAATGTTTGATGTTAAGTTCACCTGCACATTTGATTGTGGTGAGCTTGCTCGTTCTCTTATCTCTTTTCACCTAACGATATGTACAGGAAAATGTCTTCAATCATGTCCAATGTACTTGCCTAAGTAATATAAAACGAATACTCTCCTTCATCTCTCGGGGATCTAACAATTGAAGCTGATAAAAGACTATGATGGAGGCCGGGCGTGGTGGCATACGCTTGTAATCCCAGTACTTTGGGAGGCAGAGACTGGAGGATCCGGGTTTGTGGCCAGCCTCAGCTCTCTCTCTTTCTCCCTGTCTCTCTCTCTCTCTCTCTCTCTCTCTCTCTCTCTCTCTCTCTCTCTACCTAGTGAGGCCCCCCGCAACTTCGTGAGACCCGGTTTCAA
>PVJS01042978.1:0-17266 GCA_004027185.1 Glis glis
AGAGAGAGAGAGAGAGAGAGAGACAGGGAGAGAGAGAGAGAGAGAGAGAGAGAGCGTGCGCGCGCGCCCAAGCAGAGGCTGGCCGCGAACCCGGATCTTCTGGTCTCTGCCTCCCAAAGTACTGGGATTACAAGCGTGCGCCATCACGCCCGGCTAAACCTGTACTCTTATACACTTCCTGTCTGTGGTTAAATGTCTAGCAGTTCATGATCGTCCATACAAATGGTGCCCTGGTTGTGCAATATATAATCTGCATACCTTTTTGTGGCACCCCTTGTACTATGATTAGAAACCAAGTATCTTCACTTCTAAAAGGAGGAGAGTCAGTCAGGTGTGATCAAAAACAAGACTCATAGCCGGGCGTAGTGGTGCACGTTTGTAATCCCAGTACTTGGGAGGCTGAGACTGGAGAATCTGGGTTCGCGGCCAGCCTCAGCTACTTAAGCCTCTGCAACTTAGTGAGACCCTGTTTCAAAATAAAGAATAAAAAATAGGGCTGGGGGTATAGCCTGAAGTTAGAATGCCCCTGGGTTCAATCCCCAGTACCACCAAAAAAAAAAAAATCCCATGACAGAAAGAGAAAGAAGAGAGAGAAGAGTAGACGGATAAAGCCTCAAAGTATAAGGATGTTATGACATCTGTCAAGAGAGAGAAAGAGCGGAGCGTGGTGGTGCATACCTGTAATCCCAGTACTTAGGAGGCTGAGAAAGGAGGAACAGAGGTTCAAGGCCAGCATCAGAAACTTAGGGAGACCATCAGCAGCTTAGCAAGACCCTGTTTCAAAATAAACAATAAAATAGGGCTGGGTATGTAGCTCAGAGGTAGAATGCCCCTGGGTTCAATCCTCAGTAACACAAAAAAAGAAAAAAAGAAAGAGAAAGAGAGAGAGAGAGAGAAGATTGGATAGGAAGAGTGTTCCATTGCAACCAGGCTCTGAGAAAATGGGGCAGCTGAAGGCAAGGATTAGCCAGGAGAGGAGTCCAGCACAGAGCAGAAATGACCCATCTCCAGCAAACCTTGGGCACAGCGTTGGCATGGAGGATCCCAGAGGAGAGGCTGCGGGGAGGCGTCGGGAAACCATGCGGAGGTCTGGGTGGTGTTGCCCTGGGGCTGTGTGCCAGGAGTCCAACTTCTCAGAAGGGACCACCATGCAGCCCACCCCAGGAGATCCGCCCAGCCCAGGAGATAAGCAGCCCTGTCCACTCTCTCCAACTGTTCCTCACATTTAATTAACACAGCTGAGAATGTTTTCTTTCAAAACATGTGTTGCTTTGGCCTTACTAAAAGTGTCAGCTCATTTAGTAAAAAAATATGTTTTCCTAAAGAGGGGTGGGTGGGGCAGTTTCTCATTTATTTTTCTAGCCTGGACATATTTAAATTGCCACAAAGAAGTTACTATGGAAACCACTCCCAAACTTACAAAATGAAAGGTACAAATGGAACACTTTGTTGACATGAAAATCATTAGTCTCCAGAGACCACTCTTTTTTTTTTGGGGGGTACCGGAGGCTGAACCCAGGTATTCTACCTTTGAACTACACCCCCAGCCTTATATTTTTGTCTTGAACAGGGTCTCATTGAGTTGCTGAGGAACCTTGTTTAAGTTGCTGAGGCTGGCATTGAACCTGGGATCCTCCTGTCTCAGCCTCCCAAGTACTGGAATTATAGGGGTGCGCCACCATGCCCAGCGGACCACTTTTTGTTTGTTTTCATTACCAGTGGGGCTCTGTTACTAAGCTACACCCCAGATTCCCCCTTTTTATATTTTATTTTGAGTCTTGCTAAATTACCCAGGCCAGCTTTGAATTTGCGATCCTCCTGCCTCAGCCTCTAGAGTCACTGGGATTATAGGTGGCCACCCCTGCCCAGCTGGAGACTACATGCTAGCAAATTCTCCTGATCTGATTTTTCTGAGTCTTTTAGGGGCTCTCTAGAATGAAAGGTGGACAGGCGGGATTTTTGTGTCCATCCTATCTGGCTCCAGCAAACTATGGAAATGCCACAGGTGACAACTCTAGACTAAATCTAGATACAGTGAAACTTGGTGTTGGAATGAGAAAATTCGACAAAGACATTGCACTTTCTGAATAACTACGGTGAGGCTGGCTGCTCACTGCTGTAAACACACAAACAAGCCCAGGGCAGGGGAAGGGGATTATTTTGGTGCCAAGCTCATTCTGCAGGTGTACTCTGGACTTGTCTGTTTGAAAGTTAACTTGCTGAACTCTTCTTTATGCAAAGTAGTTTCTCTTTCTTAGGTCCTCTGGCCACATTCCATCGGGAACCTTGGGCTGGACAATCCTTTGAACTAGAAACATAAACTTTTCATTTGAAAGCCCTGTTCCTCTGCCATCTCTTCTCATCTTTAACTGCCCTCCCCACCCACCACTCCAACTTGGTGTGATTCCAAGCACTCTCTGGATAAATCTCAGAGCTAGGGAGCTACCTTTGTCTTGGTTTCAGCTCTTTGTACTTCTCTGCCTACCAGTTCCTCTAGCTTGCTTCTCTTGGGGCCTTACTCCCAAAGTCTTACTGAAACCTCTTTCAAAGCTACTTCCAAAAATTAAGTGAATGCAGCTTGAAGGGGGGTTCGACTTAAGGGATGGGTTCACAGGTCCTGGGATCACTGTTAGCTTCATGAATAGCGACCTTCACCTTCACTTCTTTGTGAATCAGAGCCTTCATCTGTCCCCTTTACCAAGAACTCTTTCCTTGTGGATTTTATTTATTTATTTATTTATTTATTTTTTTTTTTTGTGGTACCAGAGATTGAACCCAGGGGCGTTCTACCTCCGCGCTACACCCCCAGCCCTATTTTTTTTATACTTTATTTGAAACCAGGTCTCATGAAGTTGTGGAGGGCCTCACTAGGTAGAGAGAGAGAGAGAGAGAGAGAGAGCTGAGGCTGGCCGCGAACCCTGATCCTCCGGTCTCCGCCTCCCAAAGTACTGGGATTACAAGCGTGTGCCACCACGCCCGGCCTTGTGGATCTTTTCTTTCTTTTTTTTTTTGTGGTATTTGTGGATCTTTTCTTATAGCCAGTTCCTTTTTATTATTTCAGTTTCAGCTTAAATACCACGTCCTCAAAGAGCCCCTAAATATCCCCTAATGTTATTTTCCTCTCATAGCACTGTCTATAACATTATCTTGTCTTCTTGAAGCATTTACTCTTTCAATTAAATGTTTGCTTGATTATTATCTGTTTTGCCAATGACCTTTAAGCTTAAAGAGAACTGGGGCCCCAGGAGTATTCCCCACTTCTGACATATAGAAGATCTTTAATAACTAGCTGTAGAATGAAAAGAACTATAAAATTTAAGCAGTTGGACGAAATGAAATTTACTTGAAGCTTTATCTTGAGTCTTGACAGAAATGAATATGTGAAAAAATAAGCGATGACAACCATTTTGACAAAACCCTGAAAGCAGTGTGTATATTTAATGCTGTGTGTGTGTGTGTGTGTGTGTGTGTGTGTGTGTTGGGGGGTGGAGGGGCCTGGGGATTGAACCTATGTATTTTCTTGTGGTGCTAGGGATGGAATTCAGGGGCATTCTACCTCCGAGCTACACCCTCAGTCCTATTTTATTTTTTTATTTGGAAACAGTCTCACTAAGTTGCTGAGACGCTTGCTAAATTGCTGAGGTTGGCTTCAAATCTGTGATTCTCTGGTCTCAGCCTCCCAAGTACTGTCATTACAGGCCTTCACCACCAAACCTGGCTACTTAATGCTTTAAGTATAACATAAACCTAGCTGGGCTCAGTGGCACACACCTTTAAACCCAGCTAACTCTGGAGACTGAAGCAGGAAGATCTCAAATTCAAAGCCAGGTTGGGTACCTTAGTGAGACCCTGTTTCAAACTAAAAAGGGCTGGGGAATGTAGCTCAGTGGTAGAGTGTCCTTAGGCTCAATCCTCAGTACCCCCCAAACAAACAAAAAGATCCATACAAATTTGCCAAGTTCTTGGGCATTACCCATATAAAGCACATGTGTATGTGTGTATATAAAGTCTTTCTTTTCTTTCTTGGTACTGGGGGCATCCTATTTTCGAGCTATACTCCCAATCCTATTCTATTTTTTATTTGGAAACAGGGTCTAAGTTTCAGAGGGCCTCACTAGATTGCTGAGGCTGGCCTCAAACCTGTGATGCTCCTGTCTCAGCCTTCTAAGAACTAGGATTACAAGCGTGCGCCACCACACCTGCCTTAAAGCATTGTCATTTTAGTTTCCCACAGAGTGTGAACTAAGTTTCTGAGGCCAATAACAAAGTATCTAACAAGGGTCTAAGGTAGCCGCCTAAATATAAAACATTCTATCATAGGATTAGAGTGGCAAAGGATTGAGAATACAACCTTTCAATTTACAGGGGGTGGAAACCAAGGCTCAGCGATGCAAATAGATGTGGACATTTGGAATCAAACACAGCCACGGTGTCACGTTAGAATGTATATTGCCAATCACCCTTCTGTAGAATCCTTATTACTAACGTAGCAATACTTTACATTGGAAGAGAATGCATGTGGCTAGATCTTACACCAGCATTGTGAGACTTGAATGTCGTTAGAATGGCCTGGAGGATCTGTTAGAGCCCAGGTCGCTGCGCCGCTCGTCTAGTTTAGGGTTCCGCAGGCCTGGGGCAGAGCAGAGACCCCCCCTCCTCCCCCAGCCACCTCTGCACGCCGGCGCGCTCGGCCCGCTGGGAGGACTACAACTCCCGGCATGCCGCGCGCGCGGTGGGCGGGGAGCCCGGCACTTCCGCCCCACGCAGCACCGCTGCCGCCGCGTCTCGACGTGTCACCGGCGGCGCCGCGGCGGTGGCCAGGGCAGGAGCTGACTGGGGGAGTTCGAGGCGGGCGGCGGCGACCCCGGCCTGGACCTGCCCCGGCGCGGACGCGATCCGGGGTCCGTGGGGAACCGCACAGGGAGGCGGCGGCCCGGCCCGCGCGGGCACGATGCTGAACATGTGGAAGGTGCGGGAGCTGGTGGACAAAGCGTGAGTATCGGGGGCCGTTGTGGCCGAGGCCCGCGCGGGGGAGGGCGCCCGGGAGCCGGCCCTGCGCTCGGGGTCGCCGCGGCACGCCCCCCGGCTCGGCCAGCCCATCATGGCGGCGGCCGGCTCCCTCCTGGCCTGGGCCCTGGTCCAAGTGGCGAGGCTGGGGAGGGACCCCCTTCGTGTCAGAACACTTAGCCCCCTTCTGCCCTGCGCAGGGCTCCCTCCCTTTGCCCCTACCCCAGACCCGGCGCGGACGCTTGGGTGAGAGGAGGGGGCGGGTGTCTGCAGCTGGGTCACCGCGTCCCTGGCTGGAGCAGCACTGTCTTGGCTCCAGGCTGTGAGCTTTGCCTCCTGGGCAGCAGGGAAGGCTTGGGCGTGGGAGACGCAGTGCACTGGCCTTCAGAGCCCTCTGGGTGTAGTGCAGAGAGACCCTAGACCACGTCGGGGTCTATTTTATGGATTCATTCATCATCTGTTTATTTTACCTTGCTGTGCTCCCTTTAATTCCTAAGGAACCTGAAGCGTCGGAGTGGGTGGTAGGTGTAACAAGTGGCCATTGTGGTCAGGCTGAAGTTATTCAAGAGGAGACTCAGCCTCTTCGTGTCTAGCGCTAGTGAAAGTAGATCATCATAAAACTAGTCATTCTTTTCCTATAACTTTTCTCCTACGCTTCGATTTTGGGGGGAGCCTTGTTCCGGTTGTTTTAATTAAGACGTCATTAAGAAATTTCCCCTACAGAAGAAAACTCAGTTGTATATCCTGTTGACCTGCTTTTAACTTCCTTGACAGGTAAAATGACCAATATGTAGTTAACTCCTTTAAGACTGAAATAACTCTAGTGCCCTGCTGCACTAGGAAAACTTTTAACGTTTCTATTGAGTATATCCGATATAACAGGACGATCTTCTAGGGCAGAAGGAAATAAAGTTAAAGAATGTAAGCAGTCCTCTTCCTTTTGAGTTTTAGTGATTATGCAATAAGTGTGATAAGAAAAACAATTCCTTTGTACCACCCACCTAATCTAAAATAAGGAAGTACAAAAGGCAAACTTTTCTTGACACCAGAAAACAAAATAATTCATGGTGTCTTTGGATAATGCATCACATAGAACTAGTTTGACCGTGTTTTCAACTTCACCTTGCTACCAAGAAGGCAGGAGAGTGTTAAGGAGCACAGGTTTCAGAACCTACAGAGCTGGATTCAAGTTTTGTAACCTTGGGCAAGTTACCAAACCTCAAGGACCCCAGTTTTCTCTGGTGCAAAATGAAAAGAGCTATACCTACCTTCAAAGGTTATGAAGATCATTAAGGGCCAAGGGATTATATTGCATATAAAGCCCCTTGATATAATATGTTAGGTCAGTATACTTCTGAACTGTAGCAGTGTTCTGCATTTAAAGTGAGATAAGCCTGGCAATATGGCACACACCTGTAATTTCAGTGCATGGGAGGCAGAGAAATGAGGATGGCAGATTTGAGGCCAGTGTATGGTAACCTGTTTCAAAATAAAAAACAAAGGGGTTGGAGGTGTAGCTCAGGTAGACTGTCCCTGAGTTCAACCCCCCAGTACCACATTTTATTTTTTATTATTATTTTTTTATTAAGTGGCACCCCTCCCACCAACTAGGACTAGCTAGACCTTCTAAGAACAAAGCTCCAAGTTTGAAAAGTGATTTGCTTTAATATTTTTCCTTTATGGCTAACTATTCATTTGACCTTTCAGCCCTCAATTATTTATTTTGGACTGTTTTGCTATTTATATACTTTTTGTTTTTGCTTACCAAAGATAAAAATGATTCTTTTCCAGATCCAGGTTCATTGGTTGTTTAATGTATAGGGAGTAGGATACCAACTTAAATCATTTTAGAAGTCTCTGCAAAACTACCTCCTTATTTCTAAGCCAGAGGACAGCAGAAGAAAAATACCTTGTCTTATAGGACTAAATTTGTGGTACTTAAAAATATGAAGAGACGGTACATTTTTTTCAGAAGACAAACCAAGGCAATATACCTGCTGCTGTTGTTCCTTTCATAGTAATTGTCACTATCACCACGTTATTTCAGGTTAAGTAGTTACCAGATTATCTGGTGGGAAGAGCTAATGTTGAAAATAACTTCCAGCTTCTTTTTTACTCCCCAATTTAGAATATAAGCTTGAACTGAGCTGTTCACAAACGTGTAAGAATGTTGCCACCAAGGACCTTTTAGAGCTTTCATGGATGTCTGACATATTAAGATGAAAACTTGAGGTTATTTTATTGTTGGGTACTCAGATTTAATTTTCATCTTTCACTGGCAGGAAGAGAAGAAATTCTTCCCCCCAAATGTAAGCCCTTACAGAACCATGTGTTGTGACAATTGTGTCTAGTTAGACTGTGCACCTTAAAATGCCAATAAGGGAGGTGAAGCTGAGCCTTAGAATAGCTGCTCTGGTTATCGGGATAAAATGACGAGGAGACTGGCCAATGAGGGAGCAGTGACGGACTAAGGGCCTCTGATAGCTGGGTTGGTAGGATGTGATAGGATGGAAGCAGAGTGGCACGACTCTCTAGACTTTGGGTCCTTTGCCTGTAGAACGAGGGCCAGAATAAGATTAGTTTCAGCTTTAGTGAGTATTTGAAAAAATGAGTTTCCTTCAAAGAAAAATAATTGGAGCCAGTATTTCACAATAGCAGATACATTTTTCAGGAAAAAAAATTTTTTGAAGAAATTATAATCAGTGGTAGAGTGCTTCCCTAGTATGTGAAAGGCCCTGGTTTTGATCCCCAGAACTGCAAACAGAAAAAGGTAATCAATAAATGTTATATTTAAATGTTTTAGGCAATAAATCAGTATATCATGGCCATGACTCAAGAAAACTAGGAACTTAGTGTATGTCCTGACTCCTTGAGAACTACTTCAAAGAGAAAATGATGTACACTTGCATAATGTGTTCCCTGGGAGCCACTCTTAGTTGCAGTGTGGTAGCAGTTCTTAAGTATAATGATGCATTTCCAACATTGGCTTTTGAGATCTTGAAAACTTTCTGGAAAGTAGGGGAATAATTCGTACAATTGTTGTACCTCCTGTTAGTTTTAGATGAATCTATTTTGCAGAACATTATGGAACTAAAGGAAAGCAGATAAAGCCATAGGCCACCCAGAGCGTGAGGTGCCAGTTTCCTCCTCCTCGTAGTCGTGTTGCATAAATAAAATAATGCAACTGTGGCAGGAAAGGATAGTGGCACCCCTCCTGCCAACTAGGACTAGCCTGACCTTTGTCATCCTGTGACCAGCTTCCTGTATTTGAAGCTGTAATGAAATTGGATACATAGATACATTTAAATTTTGTCATCCTATACATGGTATAAATTGAAAGTTGCTACAGTTCTATCCGGATTTGGGGAATGTAGCGAAGGTGACAGGATAGTGGTAGATGAAGACTGCTACTTATTGTTCAATCCCAACTAATCATTCTCTGTCCTTTCAGGGAGTAATATTAATGGTAAATCTGTCTCATCAGTGGCCCTGTTTATGATAGTGATTCAAACAGCTCTGGCTAAGGTCCTAAGGCAACTGCTAAAGATACTCTGATTTAAGTTATTCTTTTAATCATAGCTTGCATTTTTTCCTGTTATTTTCATTTGCTTGTTTTTAGTTCCTAAATGTTTAGATAATGTAATAGAATTGCAGAAACTACTGTAGTCTGACTGACCCCAGAGGGAGATACTTGCTTTTATAGAGATTAGTTCCTTCAGTTATTTTAACAGATGATACATTTATTATTTCTTGTGTCAGTACTATATTTTCTGAGCTTTAAAAGTGTAATACTTGCCTTCAAGAATCTTGCCACTATAAACATTCTGTAACAATTATTGGTTTTACTTTTTTTTCAATAACCCCCCCCCCCCATTTCCCTATCTTACTGGTAAATCTCTGTTCAGTTTGCTTCTTGGAACTTGAAAGCAAAGGTGGTAAGATGATTGTCAGTGTTCTGGTCTTCTCAGATCAACTTTTCTCTGAACCAACTATA
Source organism: Glis glis (assembly GCA_004027185.1). Classification (NCBI taxonomy): domain Eukaryota; kingdom Metazoa; phylum Chordata; class Mammalia; order Rodentia; family Gliridae; genus Glis; species Glis glis. The sequence continues at coordinate 9,002 of PVJS01042978.1, forward strand.
GGTAATTGTTATTGCTGAAACAATGAATTAATTATCCTTCTTTTCTTCTGGTAACTGGACACAAGTGGGTATTAAGAATTTAATTCCAAAGAATAATGAGCTTAAGCACCCACCCCCCACTGGGGATTGAATGCAGGGGCGCTGTACCACTGAACTGCACCCCCAGCCCTTTTAACTTTTTGTTTTGAGGCAGTCTCCTTAAGTTGCCCAGGCTGGCCTGGAACTTGTGATCCTCTTGCCTCTGTCTGTTGTGTAGCGGGATTACAGGTGTGTGCCACTGCTCGGGTTTGTTTATCTTCTGACAGCTTTTCTTGGAGTGATGTTCTGTAGCTTAAGTTAGTATATTTAGTACTACTGTCAAGCTGCTTTTTAAAAGCACTTAGCTGCCTCTTAGGTTTTCCTGTGCCTTTTACTGTTAGTTTCCAAGTAGTTTTTCATTTGTTTGCTGATACATCCACTAAAAGTACTTGGTCTTTTTTAAGTACCACTTACTAGTACTTGTTGTTTTTATAGTATATCTCCCTTGTTGAATCTTTGTACTCTTGTATTATTTTCCAATTTATTTACGATTTTTAACAATTCCCTTAAGAGAAAAGAAAACATATAGGCAGCTTGAATAACACTTTTAATCTTCTATAAATTTTATTTTTTAGCCTTTCATATTTAGATCTACTGTCTGGAATTTATTTTTAGCTTTTATTATGCAGAGTTGCATGTGTCAAAAAATACAGGGACTATCGTAATGAACTTCTATGGACGCATGACCCAACTTCAGCAGTTTAGCTAATCTTGCATGAACTATATTTCCAGTTGCCATTCCCTTTTGAAATTATTTTGAAACAGATACCACAGCAGATACCACAGCATTTCATCTATAAATATATCAATTCTAAAAGGTAATAAGGAGTTGTCATCGTGTGTGTGTGTGTGTGTGTGTGTGTGTGTGTGTGTGTGTGTGTGTTTTACTAGTGATCCGACACAGGGGCATTCTACTTCTGAGCTACACAACCCAGCCCTATTTTATTTTTATTTTGAAACAGAATCTTGCTGAGTTGCCAAGGTTGGCCTCTAATCTGTGATCCTTCTTTCTCAGCCTCCCAAGTACAGAGGCATTCACTCTCTGTCTCTTGTCTCTCTCTCTATATATGTCTTAATGTGCACACAGACACACACGCTCTCTCTTTTTATTTTGTGGTTCTGTGAATTAGGAAAGCACTCTACCACTGAGCCACATCCCCTTAAAGCTATAGGTTCAACCTCTACCCATTTTTCTCTTCCCCCTTGCTCTTTCTTTGTTGAAGAAACTGGCTTATTTGCATTTCTGTCAGAGGTTTTGCTGATTACATCCCCATGGTATTATTTAAATATTTCCCTGTCCTCTGTAATTTCTATAAATTGATAATTATAGCTAGTCAGTTGATCAAATCCAAGTTCTAATTTTGTGGAGCCAGACTGCTTCGTAGATTCACAGTACATTTTTAGTACTTTTAGTGTTTCTTGTATACAAAGAGTTAACTCCTTGAAAGGACACACATTACTTGTCTCAGATACACATTACTTGCTGGGACAACATATTTAACTGTTTATTCTTTTATTTTTAAAGCTTTCTTGTTTAGCCCAATTAGATATGTTTGTCCATGTATGCATTTTATAGTGATTTGCTAGCCAAGTGCACTTCTCCACCATATTTCTGCACCTCGAGGTGCTATTTAATGGATCTGGGAAGCCATTAGTAGTTCAGAGATGAGAAATGGATTGAAATCTTAGGTCCACTACTGAGAAACAGTGTTGTTGGACATTAGAGTAGTATATCTGAATTTTCATATCTATAAAGTAAAGATGATATTATTTTAAAGGCTCAAGATGAATAAATGTACTTGACATACAATAAACTCTTGGATTCTCTATTATTTTTATTGTGTTATGCAGAGAATAATCTGTAACATCTAGAAAAATCAAATACAGTGTTTGAGGAAAAAACATTGTTTTCAAACTAAATTATTTACAAGTATGTAAGGACAGTGTCGTAATCTATGAACTTACTTTTGGCATTCTCTCCTAAAGTTCTTCAACTGAAGACAGCCTAACCTACAGATAAGAAAGCTCATTTAAATACCTCTGTTCTGTGTGCCTTGTATTATTTTTACCAAATCATAAATGCTTGTACATTGTAAAGCATATTGCAGAAATACTCTTTCGAAAGCCACGTTGAGGAATAAAGTCTTTGGAAAGACATATTGCAGTTTCCATCTGCCACTTATAATATTTTGTGCTTGTTTTGTATTTTCTCAAGATTTTAAAGATACTGCTAATGTAAAACATTTCTTCTAAGACATAAAAGGATTTATTTTATGAATGCAAATTGGAGCTAACAATTTATCCTTAAGAAATTGAGCAATATTAAGAAAATGAACCCTCTAAAATATGTGATACTGAATTCATGGTCTCTGACAGTAAATGAGCAGTATATACAAGGAAAGCACGTTGCAGAAAGGGCTTTCCAGTTTTTCAGTCTATTTGCCCAAGTTGGCAAGAAAGTCTTTTGGCTTACCAGGGCCCGTTAGCCTGAAAATTAGGTAAAGGAACATATTTCCACATTGGAGCCAAAATATACCTATTTATGACTTTTGGATAAATTAGGGTAATGAATTATCAAGTGATTTTGTTTAATGTCCAACAATAGATATGCATGCTTTATACTTCACATTAGAAAAGTCTAGTTAGCCAGTTATTTTAGAATATCTTTCTTTGACCTGACTTTTTAGTTTCTTAATTTTAGGGGAGTATTTAAGTTCTATATAATTCTAATATAAATAATTGTAACTTTTGCACAGCCCACCATTATGTGGTAAATGTTCATATATGCTTCTGTAGTGTTTCACTTCTCATCCAGATAGCCTTATATTTTTGAAATAGGAAAATCATACCCAGTAAAAATTCCGTTTCTTGTCTTTCATGACATTTGTTTTTATACATTATAGCAAATCATTAAAGAACAGTGTGAATAGGCATACTGGACTTTTTCTATTAGTTTTTCTCGTATTATCTGTCATTTTTGAAAAATGACTTAAGGTTGTGTCGAGAGCCTGGCATGGTGGCGCATGCTTGTAATCCCAGTACTTTGGAGGCGGAGCCTGGAGGATCCGGGTTCGCAGCCAGTCTCAGCTACTTAGTGAGGCCCTCCGCAACTTCGCGAGACCCGGTTTCAAAATAAAGTATAAAAAATAGGGCTGGGGTGTAGCTCGAAGGTAGAACGCCCCTGGGTTCCATCCCCGGTACCGAAAAAAAAAAAGGTTGTGTCGATAAAACTATGTATTTAATTGTAGTTAAACCACCATGCTTAAATATCTTTAGTTTGATGTGCTTGGCTTATAATTATGTTTAGTACTTTATGAGCTGTTGAAGTGTGACTCATTTCTTATGAAGTCAATAAAAAATTTACCTCTCTAATCTACTGTCCATACAGCGGCAAGAATGATTGTTTGAAAATACTAAGCCAAATCTGCCCAGAACCCTCCAGTGGTTTCTTCCTTGGGATCTGGCTCTTTGCTGTCCTTTTGACCTCATCTCCATCCACTGCAGGCCCTCTCAGTGTTGTGTTCAGTGGTCACCTGTATTGTATGGCATGCACTCACAAACATCACCATTTGTCTCTGTGCCTGCCTTCCTGTTTACACGTGTTCGTTGCCTCTGCTGTATAAGCTCCTTAAGTGCAGGACTTTGTTTTGTTTACTGTTGTGTTTATTACTCACTACTAGAACAGTATATGACACTTAGTAGGCACTCAGTTTTTTAATGAATATGGTAAATTCATTTTAATGAATATGGTAAATTCAAAGTTTTTAATGAATATGGTAAATTGATATTCATTAGGGAGGATATTTTTTAAATACAGATATTTTTAATAATAAAAGCCAGTAGTTACCAAGCATTTGCCATGTACCAAGTACAGTGTTACTTAGCCTCCATTTTCTAATAAGGAAACTGGGTACAGACAAGTACAAGAACTTGCAACAGGTAGCAAACATCTAGAAAATAGTCCAGATGTAAATTAAGATGATCTACTTTCAGAACATATATTTAAGTCTTTGCTGACCTCTTATAAGATCAATTGCCATGTCACTATCATAAAGATGAATTACTAGTGTATATCATATGCAAATTGGAAATTACTTGGAAAAAATTATAGTGCGTAAGATTCAGAACCAGATTTGGTTGAGAATGTTATTCTTTTTTCCCATATGCACCTACCATAGACGAGAATTTTACTAACCTTTACTCTAAATATTGTTAGTAAGCGGGACGTGGTGGCACACACTTGTAATCCCAGTACTTGGGAGGCTGAAACAGGAGGAGCGCAGGTTCAAAGCCAGCCTTGGCAACTTAGCAAGCCTCTCAGCAACCTAGTGAGACCCTGTTTCCAAATAAGAAATAAAATTGGGCTGCGGGTGTAGCTTGGAGGTAGAATGCCTCTATGTTCAATCCCCAGTACCAATAATAATAATTAATAATAATAATAATAATGTCAGTAAATTAGATAGCCCTCAATGAAAGGGAAGCAGACAGATGTTTCCACAAGTGAAAAAGAAAATCTTCTCTGTAATCAACCCTAAACTATGTTGTGCCATCCATGAATGTATCAGAATCACTGGTCCTCTGTGACCAACTTCCACAACTCTTAAGTCCTATAATCTGTGATCTTGATGTTGTGGTCATTTTGATATGCCCATAGTGCTATGTCTTAGTAATCTGATTTATACACAACTGGTTTCAATTTTTCTTATGTTCAAAATAGATAATTTAAGCTGGGCGTGGTGGCGCATGCTTGTAATCCCAGTACTTGGGAGGTTGAGACAGGAGGATCGCAAGTTCACAGCCAGCCTCAGCTACTTAGTGAGGCCCTCCGCAACTTAGTGAGACCCTGTTTCAAAATAAAGAATAAAAAGTAGGGCTGGGGTGTAGCTCAGAGTTAGAATGCCCCTGGGTTTAATCCCCAGTACAACAAAAAAAAATCATTTAGGAATAATTTTTCTTGGACCTTTATGTACATAAGTATTATATTTTGTCATAAGTTATAAACGCTCAGATGTTATACAATAATTCAAAGTATATTATTGATGCCCTTACTAATCTTGGCTACATTTCAAAAGAAGCTGTTCTGCTGTAAAAGGAAAGTCCTTATTCTGCCCAAATCACTTAGTCCAAATTAAATAATTTGATGTGAGGCGCTTCTTTTTTCTTTTTAAGCTTGAGGAGAAACAAATTTTAAGTTTTTAAATATTTCAGTGGTAAGGTTCTGGAAACAATTTCCTTCATGTCAGTCTGCATGCTAGAAAAGTTGAATTTGTGACAAAGGTCATGTCATGAACAACCCTCTTGAGGTACAGGATTTCAGCACTGAATCTGTCATTGTATCTCTCCGTAGATTGTATTGTATCTCAGTGTATCTATCTGTTTTGGGTTTTTGGAATTACAGGTGTTCAATTAGTGTTTGATATTTGGCCGTGTATCTGAGTTTAATCAGGTAGAAGAGAAAAAAATGTTTAAGTAATATAATTAAACTGTACAGTATCAAGCATTTGATATTAGATCTACAAAGAGCCGGGCATGGTGGCACACACTTGAATCCCAGTATTTGTGAGGCTGAGACCGGAGGATCCGTGTTCGCAGCTAGCCTCAGCTACTTAGTGAGGCCCTCCGCAACTTAGTGAGACCCTGTTTCAAAATAAAGAACAAAAAATAAGGCTGGGGGTATAGCTCAGAGGTAGAATGTCCCTGGGTTCAATCCCCAGTACCGCAAAAAAAAAAAAAAATCTACAAAGATGTAATTTTCACACATTGCCACTGATGTCTCACTTTATTCTCTTAGGATTGTATAACTTTTTTTTAACATTTACTGATTTCAGTACTTCGTTTTAGATTTTTCTTCTGAAGGGATAAGATAATGCATTTGAACAGTGTTTTAAATAGGGCACCACCTATTTAAAGAGATAACTGGTGATAAGGGTTCCAAAAGTTGATCAAATTTAATTGGGTTTCAATTTTATTTTTAGATGAGGAGTGATGGAGATAATTGGAGGGGAAACATGAGTCGAGATATTTCATTTACTTCTGTGATATGAAATAGGGACAAAGTCTACCTTCTAGGACTTTTAAAAGAATTAAGCCAATAGATTGAGAACACTCTGTTATCAATAGCCATAGTAAGTAAAGTTATTCAGATAATTCAGATTTTGAAGTTTTCTCATCATGAGACAGCTTCCAAAGATGTCCACCAAAAGTTAAAAGTTATATTGAGCCGGGCGTGGTGGCGCACGCTTGTAATCCCAGTACTTTGGGAGGCAGAGACTGGAGGATCTGGGTTTGCGGCCAGCCTCAGCTCTCTCCCTGTCTCTCTCTCTCTCTCTCTCTCTCTCTACTTAGTGAGGCCCTCCACAACTTTGTGAGACCTGGTTTCAAAATAAAGTATAAAAAAAAAAATAGGGCCGGGGGTGTAGCGTGGAGGTAGAATGCCCCTGGGTTCAATCCCCTGTACCGCAAAAGTTAAAAGTTATAGATGAGCCAGGTGTGGTGGTGAACTCCTGTAATCCCAGTATTTTGGGAGGCTGAGACAAGAAGATCGCAGGTTTGAGGTCAGCCTTGGCAACTTAGTAAGACCCTGTTTCAAAATAAAAAATAAAATTGGGCTGGGGATGTAGCTCAGGGGTAGAATGCCCTTGAGTTCAATCCCCAGTACCAGCCAAAAAAAAAAAAAGAAAGTTGAATAAAGACTATTTTTCAGGTTATTTTTAATAGGAATTAAAAAGTGTATATATGCATATTTGTAAAACTTTAAGCTCTCTAAAAGTAAAATTTTTACTGTTTAAATTATTTTAGTGGCTATTTTATTATACCTGTAAAAACTAGAATCAGGATCTATAGAGCAAATAAAGTTCTTATGCTGTACTAATTTTTTAATACCTTCGATATTTGATGTACTGGTGAAACCAGTTTTACATATGATACCCCTTAGCAAGAAAAACATCACACTGTCCTTTCTCTTTTAAAACAAAAAAGCAAATAACCTGTGCAAGTGGCCTTATTGAGGTAAGAATCACATTACATAAAATTAAGCATTTTACAGTGGTCAGTTCCGTGGCATTTAGTACGTTCACAATGTGATACAATGAGGCAGATTGTTTAAAAACTTTATTTTGAAATTAAAAGTTTAAGAATAGTAGGGGGCACGTATATCCCCATTATCCATACTCAGTGTTTACATATTTGTTTGTTATCCGCGCCCCCTTCATGTATCTGTCTACGCACATACACCCTCTGATCCATTTTAAAATAGGTTCCTGCATCATGCCTCGTTGGCCTCTAACCTTCAGTGTTAATTTTTTAAGAACAAGGATTATTCTTTTACACAGCCACAGTAAGTAATCAAATTCAGAGAATTTAACATTGAAACACTAGTTTTATTTCTTTGTAGTACACGTTCTAGTTTTGTCAGTTGTCCCACTCCGGCACAGGATTCCATCCTGGACAGTGCATTGTCTCTAATTGTCATGGCTCTTTAATCGCCTTTAATGAAGAGTTCCTTAACTTTTTTTTTTTTTTGTCTTTCATGGCATAGGCAGTTTTGAAAACTACATGTCATTTATTTTATAGAAGAGTCTTAGGATTTGGGTTTAGCTGCTATTTTCTCAGGGTATATATCTCGGGCTTGAATTCTACATTAAGTGATACTGTTTTTTCTTCAGGAGTAAGGCAGTATCTGCTCCTCATTGGTGAAGGTAATTTTGATCACTTAGTCAAGGTATTGTCTGGTTCCTCTAACACAGTCACTGATTTTCTGCTTCAACTAATACGCAGTGTAGGAGGAGATGCTGAGTCCTCATCAAACTGTCACCTCTAGATTTAGCATATCTGAGTGCTTCTTGTTGAACCAGTTTTACTATAATGATTGCAAAATGGTGACCCCTCCAATCTCCATATTTATCATTTTACTGTAAACAGAAACCCTCATTGTTGGCCTGCCTCCTCCTCTCCATCCTTTCTTCCCTCCCTCCATGGATTTTCATTTTATTCAATAGGTCATAATCCATTACTGCCTTTATTTTTAAATTTTTTTTTTTGTGGTACCGGGGATTGAACCCAGGGGCGTTCTACCTCCGCGCTACACCCCCAGCCCTATTTTTTATACTTTATTTTTGAAACCGGGTCTCACGAAGTTACGGAGGGCCTCACTAAATAGAGAGAGAGAGAGAGAGAGAGAGAGAGAGA
>PVJS01042979.1:0-17263 GCA_004027185.1 Glis glis
AAAAAAAAAAAAAAAAAAAAAAAAAAAGATTTATTTTCTCACGGTTCTGGAGGGGAGAGGACTGAGATGAGAATGTCAGCATGGTTGGGTTCTGTGAGGCTCTCTCCTTGGCTTCTAGACAGCCACCTCCTTCCTGCATCCTCACATGGCAGAGAGAGAGAGAGAGAGAGAGAGAGAGAGAGAGAGAAAGGGAGCCAGCTCTGGTGTCTCTTCATTGTTTTGTAGGACATTAATCTCTTCATGAAAGCCCCATGCTCATGATCTAAACCCTAAGCCTCTGAGAGATGGTTTAATCATCCCATCTCCCAAAGGCCCCATCTCTGCATGTTGTCATAGTGGAGATTAGTGTATAAATTTGGGGCAGAGGTGGGGACAATTCAGTACAAAGCACATGGCCTCCACTGAAGGGGGCAGGGGTGGCAAGGCTATTTTTCTGTAATACCTAGATGTATCTTCCCAGCAATTTTAGTGTCATTTAAGTACACCATCTCTTAACTCTTTTATTATTCTCTCAGTTACTTAGAAATTAGATAGGGAAGAGGGGTGCTATTTACTGAGACCCTCAAGGGCTCCAGGAAACAAGAAGTTAATTGTGGATTGGGTTGATAGAAAGGGGACTGGGCTCTGCTTTGATGTTAATGAAAGTTTGTGTGATGATCACAAATTCTGTTTTGTTTTGTTTTTTTCCCAAACTGCCAGAACCAATTTTTTTTCTACTTTGCCCACTTTCCTGAGACACTGCCCAGTTCCCTGAGACACGAGAAGGCCTTGATAAACATCAGATTTAGGGATATCACTCTGATTAACCATGCCCTAGAGTTGTTTTGCTTCCAAGGCTTTCTTTTGATGTGTATTATAGCAGGAACAGATGAACAAACCACATTTGGAATTGTTAAACTATTTCTCAAAATATTTTTCAAATTTTTAAAAACCAAAATGCATTCTCATAAACACTTTTCCCATTAAAGCAGTGTGTATTGTAAGGGAAACTCTTTCCATATGGCTCTGATTCATTTACACTTAACTCATCAAAAAAGTTGTTTAGGAAAAAAATACTTGATTGCTTAGGAAATTGTTTTGATCTTTTCATTTTAAAAATAGGACAGGTTATCCAAAACAAACAAAGTCCAAAGTGGACAGCTGATGTCTGAATTCTACTCTGCTGTTCTGTGTTTCAGTGTTCAATACTCAAGCATTCATGCTACCAATTCCAGACTAATTACTTAAGTATTTACAAATGTGTATTGCTTTCTAGAATAATGTGGAGATGTAAGTGCTTCATATATCTCTGGTATAGTTACCATATACTAAAATATAGATCAATTAGAATACCAGTTAATAAAGATTACTCAAACAAGGCCATAGATCAACTAAATACATTGCTAAAATATGAGTTTCAAAGAATATTGGAATAAAAAATTAATACAATTAGATTTTATAGAAATTTGTAGATGAGAAAAGCATTAGTCCAAAATTATACTTATTTCATACATAAGACTGAACACACTTTTACTAATGAAAAATAAGAGTATGTCCTTAAGGGCTTCACTTGGGAATGTGAATGTTGCTCAATCAGAGATATATCTTACAAATAAATTTTGAAAGATAACCAAAGCTGCAATATTACAATATATCCAGATTATTATTTTAACATATTTTAGAAGTTTGACATATTTTAACCAAATAGGCTACATATTGGTATTATTGCCCTGTGAAGTATCACAGAGATTAATATTAACATCACCATAATATTTCATGGAAGTCTCAAGTTAGAATGAGTTGTTTTAACATGTATTTATCATAATTAAGTAAGCCCACAAGTATAGAACTTCAAACTGTTAGATGAAAATTTAATCAACATCAACTATGTGTACATAGAAACAATTTGCATTATTTGGTTGATTACCATGGAGCAGGCACATTACTGGAGGGCATTAAAACTTTTATGTTCAGGTTATTTTATGTCCAGATTATTTTTACCCATAAATAAAAATATATAAAGATGTGAAACAGAAGGTAATAAATGAAAATTATCTCCTCAGCTGACTATAGATCAGTACTTTTCTGTAATGTACATCTATAAATAAAAATTTGCCTTCCAATAGACTTCTACTATAAAAATCATGTTAAAATAATAATGAGAGCTATAAACTATTGAGTAACTTTATGTGTATTATTTTCAATCCCCACAATTATTCTACCTTTTAGATATATTTTCTTCATCTTTTCCAGGGGAAAACTGAGAATCAGAAAGGATATGCAACTTTCAAAGCTACTAAGACAGTAGGTTTAGCCGGGCGTGGGGGCGCACGCTTGTAATCCCAGTACTTTGGGAGGTGGAGACCGGAGGATCCGGGTTCGCGGCCAGCCTCTGCTCTCTCTCTCTCTCTCTCCCCCTGTCTCTCTCTCTCTATTTAGTGAGGCCCTCCGCAACCTCGTGAGACCCGGTTTCAAAATAAAATATAAAAAAATAGGGCCGGGGTGTAGCGCGGAGGTAGAACGCCCCTGGATTCAATCCCCGGTAACGCAAAAAAAAAAAAAAGAAAGTAGGTTTGCACTGAATCTAAAGCTGGCTTGTTTTAATGATTGAATCATTTTTCACTATTATATTCTTTCTCTCAAATCTATTAAAATGAGACCAAGGTAATATTCTTACAGGAAATGTTGCATATTTTCAAAAATTACTCATGGTTTAAATTCAGTAACACAAATATCTTTGTGAGTTTTTTCTTTAAAGGTCTAATGTGAGATTATTATTACTTATTATTTACTTGTTAACATATAAGAATTGAAAAAGTATAACTAATGGGCAAAAGTCATCGTTTTCTGTTTTTGCACAGCTTAAGAGCCTTAAGAGCTAAGAATGGCTTATACATTTTTATATGGCTAAAAATCAAAAGAAGAAAAATATTTAATGATGTGAAAAGTACATGATATTTAAATTTCAGTGTTCATAAATAATGCTCATTTACTTATTGACCATGGCGTCTGTGTTACAATGACAATAAAGTAATTGCAACAAAGACTGTATGGCCCACCAAGCATAAAATATTTACAGAAATATTTTCTGATACATGCTATATACTACAGTATATACTATATAATGTGCTAATAATACATTAATGGAATAATAGCTAAGGATCACATTTTAAGTAATATGGTTTAAGACTTTTCCTATTTTACATGGTAAGAATAAACTTTCAAAGAATGAATTTATTGGAATGAATGATAATTAAGCCAAAATAATATTATACTGCTCTCTACAGCAACATGATGTTACATGTTATTTAAATTTGTTACACTATACGTATACTGCCTTACATTTTTGTGGTGTTTGATTCCCAAATTTTATTATGACACCATTGTCAGAGTGGGCAACTTTACTAAGAAAACTACTCATTTCAACATCTAAATAGTTAAAGTACCTTAGAGTCTCTAGTAAGAAGTATGCCTTGCACACATGTAAAGGAGTTATAAAAAATTAACAAGATGTAAAATGTCCATCATAGGATTTTTAAATGTCTGAGATGATTTATGTTAGGAGAAAAAAACTGTATGTAAGAAATTAACTGGAAATCAAATATATGAAATTAATATGAAAATATTGGACTGCATTATTTAGCCAATTATCCAGTTAGAAAATAAACACTGTGGTCTTGTGTTTCTCTTTTATTGTATAATATATGAGCTATGGCAGTAGGTCATCTTGCAAAAATGAAAATAATTTAATAGAAAAGCTTTTTTTGGTCAAAGTCGTATGCACACCAGCTTCCACAGCTCCTTTTGATTACAATGATATACTACCACCCAAATAATGGATACCATATAATACTTAGCATGAAACTGTCAACTTTCATCCCCTAGCTTTTATTTAGAAACCACAAACATTTAGTTGAAATGTATGAACTGATATAAGATCTGCTGTTGTAATTTATCTGAAAGTCTGGGATAAGCAAACCTACAAAGCTAATGGTATCAAAATACAGTGGGGTACAGTGACTTCATTTCCTAGGGCTATGTGTGTGTCTAACACAGGAATCTACACAGAGAGGAAGTATGTGTATCCCAACACTTTCACATGAACCTAATTCCAATGTTCCTCAGGGGCTTCTGTTTCATAGGAGATTAATGATTCATTTTATCCTGTTTTATATAAGGCTTATGAACTTTGGATCAACTTAACTCAGGCATGTGGGAATATGATTATATTGCTTTTAAAAAATAGAAAACATAGGTCAGTGCAGCACAACCATATACAAAATCATACATAGAGAAATCGAGAAGTATAACATTAAATTAAAATAATAAATAAAAATGAATAAATTGTTGTCACTTGCATGCAAGTTCCATAACTTATCACATTTGCCTTCATATAAAGCATGGCACAGTACAAGTGAATCCCATTTTTAAATAAATTTCATGTGTGGCAAGAATTATTTCACTACACAATTATTAAAAGCATTTTGAACATTTTAAAAATGAGAAACATTATTTTTCTTATATTAAATCATTATATGCTATACTTCTTCCATAGAAAATAACCCCTAGACATATAATATCATCTAATAATCTTAAGGCAAGTGTTAATATCACACACAAATATATGTAAATTAATATATTAGTAACATGGTAAATAATAAACTTAAAAATTCACAAATGTACTAACAACTGAAGTTTTCCTCTTATCTTTGGTACTTTAGGACATTTATTAGTACTAATAACAGTAATTATTGGCAGCCAAAAGAAATTCTAATTAAAAAACACAAATATTAAAATCAAACTAGTACAGAGAGGAAAGTAAATATGTTGGTAAAAGTAGATAAAAGCAACAAATTAAGTTGAATGGATTTGTTTACAGAACATAATCAGCACATGTATACAACTATGTCTGTAATATAAGTACAAACTACATAAAATAATGTGAACACTTTCAAATGATATGGTCATGTATGAACTAAAAACAAATATTTTATTAAATGTTCACATTAAAAAACAAGGAAAAATGAATTATAATAGAGCCAGTTTAAGCCTAGTACTCATAAGTGTTGCCATTATTTTGCACACTGTGTTAGTGTTATAATAAATTTAGCCGGGCATGGTAGCAGACACTTGTAATCCCAGTACCTGGGAGGCTGAGACAGGAAGATCTGGGTTCACGGCCAGCCTCAGCTACTTAGTGAGGCCTTCCACAAATTAGTGAGACCCTGTTTCAAAATAAAAAATAGGGCTGGGGGTGTAACTCAGAGGTAGAATGCCCCTGGGTTCAGTCCCCAGTACCACAAAAATAAAAAAATAAAAGAAATAAATAAAAATAAATTTAAATCTAAATCACATAAGTCAGGTAAATAGCCTCAATTCTACCTCTCATCAGCTATGTGGCTTGGCTTGTATTTTGTTAAAATAACAAGTCATGGAATGTGAGATTCGTGTTTTCACCATGATGTTTTTTGTTACCATCCCCATCCTAAAATCAATCACATTGTCACTGGTCATGCAGGTCACTTGGCCTTTTACCTTTAAAACTGATTTCATTCTTAATATGGGTGCACTGGATTCATGGTAGTTTTTGATAAGTTTTTGAAAGCAGCAGAGGAAAAAGAAGTGAAGAAAATGTGTTTAATATGGAATCAATAAAACAACTGATATAGATATAGAATTAAGTACTAGACCCTCTATAAAGGATGTAACATCACGTCTGAATAATATTCCATTGTATAGATGTACGATAGATTTTAATACTTTCACCTATTGTAGGACGTCTTAGTTGCTTCCAGACTTTTGTGATTATGAATAATTCTGCTATATTTATTCACATGCAGGTTTTTGTGCAGATAAGAGTTTTTCAAACCATTTGGGTAAAGGCCAAGGAGCACAATTGCTAAATTATATGGTAAAAATACCTTTCATTCTGTAAGAAACAGTTGTTCAGAGTGACAGTCATGTTACATTCCCACTCTCAGTGAGAGTTCCCATTCCTCTGTATCCTCCTCAGAACTGAATTGTGTTCACTTTTTGGACATTAGTCATGCTAATAGATGTGTACTGGTTTCTCAGTATTGTCTTAATGTGATATGAAATCTGCTCTGTCTGAACATAATTACTACATTTTTCCTTTGCCTAGTGTTATCATGGTATATCTCTCTTCACACTTTTACTTTTATAGAAACTATATAGTTGGGTCTTTAAAAACTTCCACTCTGACAAATCTGTAATTATTTGATGTATTTAGATTATTCACATATAAAATGTTATTGATATAGTTAGATTTCTATCTACTATGTTAGTAACTGTTTACTATAAAATTTTTCTTTTTTTGCACTCTTTTGCTTCTTTGATTTTATTTGAGTATTTTATGTGATTTAAGTTTATACTTTTCCTTAGCATATAAATTACACTTCTTTAAAAACCTCAGGGGTGAGCAGGGCACAGTGGTTCATACCTGAATTCCCAGTACTTGGGAAGCTAAGACAGGAGGATCACAGGTTCGAGGCCAGCCTCAGCAACAAGTTAGCGAGATCCTATTTCAAAATAAAAAGGGCTCCGGGGTATAGCTTGAAAGTAGAAGGCTCCTAGGTTCAACCCCAGTACCAAACAAGCAAACAAACAAACAACAACAAAAAACTTCAGTGGCTTCCTTAGAGCAGGTAATATATTCTTAAACTAATCTGTCTCCCTTCAAATAACACTGCTACCTCAAGTACAGAGCATGAATCTTTTAAGGAGTATTCTCAATTCCTTCCTCTTGCCACCTATGACATTGCTATTATTCTTCTCACTTATCTATGTGATATAATCAGCTAATCTATTTTTAGTATATTATGTTAACAGTTGACATTTAGATGAATAAATAATAATTAAAAGATTTATTTTACCTTTATTTATTCCTCTTTCAGTACAATTCCTTCCATAATGTAGACCTGAATTGCCTTCTTCCTAAAGCAGTTCTTTTCCCATTTATTTTCAGGGAGGTCTGTTGGTGATGAGTTCTCTAGGTGCTATATATTGGATATGGTGTATGTCCCCCAGGGGCTCATGTGTTGGAATCTTGGTCTCCACTGTGGTGGTGTTGAGGTGGGGTGCCTTTAAGAGGTGGCACCTGGTAGAAGGTAATTAGTTCATGGGGGCTCCACTCTCATGAATGGATTCAGGCTTGTCTGGCCAGAGTAAGTTAGTTCCTGTAAGAGCAGGCTTTTATAAAAAGGGTGAGCCTGGTCTCTTGATTCCTTGCTTATATACATGCCCCTTTCACACACAACCAGTTCCCTTTCTACTTCTCCATATAGTGATCCAGCTTGGGGGGTAGCATGGAGGAGGGAGATCTCACCAGGATGGCAATGCCATTTTGGAGCCAACACCAGAACTGATGTATTTTGAATGACAGATAAATTGAGCAAACTGTTCATTTTTTTTTTTTTTTTTGGTACCTAGGATTGAACGCAGGGGCGTTCTACCTCCGCGCTACCTCCCCGGCCCTATTTTTTATACTTTATTTTGAAACAGGGTCTCACGAAGTTGCGGAGGGCCTCACTAAGTAGAGAGAGAGAGAGAGAGACAGGGAGAGAGAGAGAGAGAACTGAGGAGCTGAGGCTGGCCACGAACCCGGATCCTCCGCTCTCCGCCTCCCAAAGTACTGGGATTACAAGCGTGCGCCACCACGCCCGGCGAGCAAACTGTTCATAATGGACTCAAATGAATGTGTCTCCCCAGTTGGATTAATTTTAATTTTTTGTTCTTCAAAGTCTAAGCACTTTTAAGAACATGAAAATAAGAAAGAGCAAGAATCATCTTCTAATTGCTTCTAATTCAGTTCCAAGATGTATAAAACAGGATTGTGGCTTTCTGTGCCCTTTCAAATATATTTTAAAGTTCTTGGTGAATGTTTACATAATCTGAATGGATTGCCTATAGCCCATGCAAGTGGAAAAGTAACAAATGTTATCAGATTTATAAAGTGTGTCCTATGAGAAAAAGTTTCATTTATTTACTTTAGTAGCCAAGAGCAAACTTTGAATTTTAAGTTTCTTCTAGACGCTTGAATATCAGAAGGGATATACTTGGTTTTTTTTTTTTTTGCGGTACCAGGGATTGAACCCAGGGGCGTTCTTCCTCCGCGCTATACCCCCGGCCCTATTTTTTATAATTTATTTTGAAACCAGGTCTCAAGAAGTTGCGGAGGGCCTTACTACGGAGAGAGAGAGAGAGAGAGAGAGAGAGAGAGAGAGAGAGAGAGAGCGCTAAGGCTAGCCGCGAACCTGGATCCTCCGGTCTCCGCCTCCCAAAGTACTGGGATTACAAGCATGCACCACCACGCCCAGCAGAAGGGATATACTTGTAATAGCTTGCAGTGAAAGTCCATATTATCCTACTTCTGTTCATATCTTTATTCTCCTTCATATCTTACATCTACTCCATCTTTTTTTTTTTTTTTGCAGTACTAGGGATGGAACCCAGGGGCATTCTACCTATGAGCTACACCCTCAGCCCTATTTCTTATTCTTTATTTTGAAACAGGGTCTCACCAAGTTGCGGAGGGCCTCACTAAGTAGCTGAGACTGGCCGCGAACCCAGATCCTCTGGTCTCAGCCTCCCAAGTACTGGGATTACAAGCATGTGCCCACCACGCCCGGCTACTCCATCATTTTAACATTAAGACCTTCTTCTCAAAGTCATTTAGCAACAGCAACCCCCATTCCTTACTTTGTTTTATTTCTCTTTTTTACCTTATCTCTATGCAGTATTTTTTCTAACAAAAATAATTTTTCTTTACTATTATATTTCTTTCAATTCTTGGAGTAATAAGAAATAGAGTGAATATTCATGAAATCTATATCTTGTTCTTTATTGCATATTTAAAAGGCTTTTTCCCAAAAACCATTGCTTCATTTTTCAATTCATTACATTTTTAAGGAAGTCAATCTTCTTCTTTAAATAACTGCATAATTTTACTATTATGAATCTGTAAAATATATTCTAGAGACATTATCGGAAGTTGCATAATGAAAACTCACAGTTCAAACTGTCAGTGCTAATTTATACCATCCAGTATTCATCTGTTTACCAGGGTACAACTCAGGGACCTCAGCCTGACATGCCTTTCAGGAAGAAAGTAACTCAACTAAGACACTCTCCGAGACTGATGCATTCTTATAGTTAATTAAGACAAGAAGGAAATCCTTCTTACATTTTTTAATATAAAATTGAGAATGTTTTTGGTTTATCTTGCAACTTTTACTCTGGCTACTTAGACCTATATCCTTTTGATGCCCACAATCATAGACTCAGGCCCTCCCAATTTCTATAGTCTTTGACAGAAATAAAATATGTAACAATTGCCTCTAGTTCAGCACCCACCTGCTCCTGCCCCAGTTTCTGTATCTCCACTCCTATTCTCTCTGGGATTTGGCAGGGCTCAGATGACTGCATAGTCCTTAAGTAGACCTTGAATACATTCTACATTTGTATAATCCCCAGGGTGGAATTTCTGCTTATGTTTTGTTTTCTCTGTACCAAGGAAAATATTAGACACCTTTTGCTGTAGATCTGGAGTCCTTCCCAGATAATCCCACCAAGGTTTGAATCCTTAGCACCCTGCTCGACTTTGGCCAATTTCTTTTTCTGGAAATGGAACAGTCTCCAAAGCAAAAGCCATCCTTTGATTTCTGAATACTTACTTTGACCCACTGATTGATGAACAAGTTCCTTAGGCTCCATCATGCTTTTAGCTATGACAGAAATAACTTTTACAATGCTCCTTTTCTTACATTCACTGGCCTTAAGCAAAATTCTTTCAGAGCTAGAAGTAAATCTGACGTCCTTTCATAAATACAATTTTGTTTCCATCCCACCCCCCAAAATCCTTGTAATCACTTTCACTGCCTCCTTTACTTTCTTTATAAACACTTAGATTTTTTTTTCACTTGCTTATATTCAAAGCATATGGATTATCTTCAAGCCTCATGGCTAATAATGTACAATTCATGTTTTCATCACCAAGTTTAACCTTGCATAGCTTGCTGTCAGAACTCTGAAAACTACCACTTAGCAAATTAGTATCTAAAGGAATATTATCTAAAGCATTCAATTATCTCATCTGGCTAGGTGTCCTAAACTCTGTTTCTCAGCAAGTCGCATGACTAGAGAGCTATGTACCTGGAAATCATTACTTCCCCTTGCAACATAAAACAGCTTCTACAATATACATTTTACTGTTATGTTCTTAGGTTTTATTGAAAGTCAATATAGAAACTATCCATAAAAACAATGTTTTGTATATGCTTTAAAAGCATTCCTAAGATTTATTTCAACTAGCAATCATTGGCTACCTAGCAGGAATCATATACTTCTTAAAGCATCAGTAATGCAAAGTAGACAATCAAGGCTGGTAGTCTACCTTCAATGCAATTATGTACTTATAGCCAAAAATTGGACAGGAGTGTTTCTAAATAAACAGGGACTATACCTAATCTCCATTTAGACATTTTATATAATAAACAAACCTTATAAAATTAATAATTTAATATTAAATAAACTTGTTAAATTAATGACAAAATTCTTCCTTTTATTAAATAATTAGAAATATATATTCTCTCTTAATAATGATTAATTATAAATGTAGACCAGGAAACCTTGATAATAGGAGGATTTAAGTTTTTCTTCGTATACATTTTCCTACACATTATATATAGACTTATTGTATTTATGGTAAAACATATCAATTTTTACTCATAAAGATAAAAAATGAGTGCATTCCTAAAATACATATTCACAACCTTGATTTTAATTGCTATAAACTATTCATTAGAGTAAACTGTTAGAAAGTAATTTTGGTATACTTTAAAATTAATCAAACTCATCATTAGACATTAGTACACAATGGTACTTAATGTCGCTGTATAGTTTCCATTGATAGAGGAAATTTTCAGGTAAAGGTACTATGTAATCAAACTTCATCATTAAATGTCCCAGAATGTAATTCCTATATTTTTTTGTAAATTGATGGATTTGATCAATGTGTAGGAAGTAAAAACATACTGGGAAAACTTTTATTTTAATTTATTTATTTATTTTTTTTGCGGTACCAGGTAGAACCCAGGGGCGTTCTACCTCCACGCTACACCTCCAGCCCTATTTTTTTATACTTTAGTTTGAAACCGGGTCTCATGAAGTTGTGGAGGGCCTCACTAAGTAGAGAGAGAGAAAGAGAGAGAGCTGAGGCTGGCCGTGAACCAGGATCCTCCTGTCTCCGCCTCCCAAAGTACTGGGATTACAAGTGTGCGCCACCACGCCTGGCTGGGAAAACTTTTAGAAACTCAATTCATACAAAATTTTAACTGTCATTTATCAGATCTATGCTTATGTTCAGTAATTTTTAAAATGGGCATTATAAAGCTATTTTATAATTAAAAAGGCATAATAAGTAAGGTGGGCATAATATTGGCAGAAGAAAAGGGTGAGTATAAAGTTCACTTTTCTTCCAATCTTCAAATTTGTTTCACTTTCACTAATAAAAAATAAAAGAGGTTGCACCTCTAAATAGCAAAAAAAGAAGTAAAAAAGCAGTGCAAAAAAAAAGTAAAAAAGCTTCCTCAAAAAGAGTATAATGAAGAACAAAGTAATATTTAAGATTTGGGATATATTTAATAAAGCATTACTTTTTCATTTTAACATATTTTAAAACTATAAGGTTATTTTGGTGGTTTTATAATAACAAATTCAAGAACCATTTATCAATCACTCTTAACATAGATAATAATATAAGCTTTAAAGAAAATGATGGGAACTTATGATTATATTTATTCATTTCATTATAGGTTGTATGTATGTATGTATTTATTTATTTATTTATGGTATTAGGAATTGAACACAGGGGCATTCTACCTCCAAACTACACTAGGCCCTATTTTATTTTTATTTTGACAGTAGCATCTCACTAGGTTGATGAGCGTCTCACTATTTGCTGGGGCTGTCCTCAAACCTGCGATCCTCCTGTCTCAGCCTCCCAAGTACTGGGATTACAGGCACCACCATACCCGGCAGGATATATTTATTTAACTTGTTGTAACTGATTCTTTAGAAATCCCATTGCTTTGGGAGAGAAAGTATGATTATATAGTTGTTGGAAGCCTTCTTATAATCAGCTCTAAGGTCACCTCGGTCTGGCTTGGGAGGGGCACAAACTGCCCACTCAAGTGGAGATTTCTGCACACACGCAAGTTCCCAAGGACCGAATGGGACCGATAAGCTGAGACCCTGATGGATAAGAAGGGACCCTGACCATTTCCTCTTTCTCAATATTGTTTGTCCTTTTGTTCCCTGATTTAGCTGTAATTGTCTTACTGTCTTTCCCTGAATCATCCTGTCTTGTTTTTCCCTGATTCACCCTATGATTGATTTACTGGCTCTTGTGATTAATCATTTTCTACAAAGTTTTGATTAAAACTACCAATAAAAGAAAGGCACTGGTTGGAGGACATCAAGGAGATTTCTCTCTCTTCCAGCTGTCCTGCTTCTCCAATTATTCTGACTCCTTGTCATTCATGCGAGAGCACTTCTAACATCAGCAGCATCCGTGGTACCAGCAGCCCGCTACATATGGTAATCCTGAGCTAATTTATCATCAACAACAAATTGAATAAATAAAGTATTGTATATTCACACAATAGATATCTCTATTACCACTGAGAATTATGTTATGTAAGTATGGTCATTGGCATACAAAGAGTCACAGTACATGATTCAATAATAAAAAGCAGATTACACTGCAGATTATAAAACACATACACAATATAGGATTTTAATTTATATACTCGAAAATGGATCTGAATGGTCTTCAATCTAAAGAGAGATTCAATCTAAAGAGACCCGGTTTCAAACTAAAGTATAAAAAAATAGGGCTGGAGGTGTAGCGCGGAGGTAGAACGCCCCTGGGTTCAATCCCCGGTACCGCAAAAAAAATAAATAAATAAAATAAATTAAAATAAAAGGGCCGTTAAACTCCACACATCCCTGGAGTCACCTACCATGCTGCCTGACACTGCAGGCTGGGTCCCTGACCCACACTTGCTGAACCATTATCTCAGGAGGGAGTCCAGGAAGTTTTATCCTAACTTGTTTTTCTATATTTTGCCCTAAGTATACTTGGACAGCTACTAGTAAAGATCATAAATATTGAAGACAACATGTATGATGTGTATTATGTAATATAAATAATATTATTTCTAACTAAATAAATGTATGATAGTGATAAAATGAATCCCTGAATGTTTGTGCCAGCTTTCAAAATTTAGGTGTTTTTCTTTTCAATTCTATTCATAAGAATTACAGAGATGTATTAATATATTTTATAAAGAGTTTAAAAGAGTGGTAAAATGGATTCAAGTACGTTAACATACAAGTTAAGGCAATCTAGTAAAATCTCTGTCAGTTTGGTTTTCCTTTTGACCCTAAAATACTTAGTACAGCTATATTTTTGCTACCCATCACACACCCACATCCACACCCACACCTACCCATTCACACACATACACACACACACACACACACACACACACAATTATTTTTACTTATATATCATTACCTACTTCTATACAGAGAGAAGCTGAAAGCTTTACAAAGGCTCCCTTGCTCATATGAAATAAGAGAATTAAGCAAAGATTTTTAATTGTAGAAACCCATTAAATCTCTTACATCACAACCTAATAGTCATTTTTCCTAAGAAATTTTACTGATCCCCCAGCTTAATGAAAATTAATTACTATTCTGCCTTGACAATTATGTTGTGATCAATCAAGTTTAAAGAACCTGCAAGGGTCATTTACTATAATTCTATTGTAATCCATTAAATCTGCAACAGATGATAACCTTTAACTTATTCACATATTAGAGAAATATAATGGCAGCTCTAGATGTCACTGTTTATACAAAAAGCGATCCATCAAATTACCTCTTTTCTTAGCTCGATTAAAGTGGTTTGTCTCTACTAATAAGAAACATTTCCAATTCTACCACAGTACCTTCATAGCTAAGACATTTACATTACATTTTTTATGCAAACTACCAACATCAATTAAGGAAAATTCACTTAAGTATGCTGCCAAGTTAGTAGGAATAAGAAATTGTGATAAAAAATTTCCATAGTAAAACAATTCTATATCTCTTCAAATATGTTATTGACATAAAATAATGAGATAAAAATGTACACCCATTAGTAAGACAAATATTCAAAAGTTGGCTAATACTGTAATAGTATGAAGAGATGGGGACTATTGTGTACTGCAGGGGTCAGTGCAAACAGCACAGCCAATTTGCAAAGGCATCATTACCAGCAGCTCTGGGTCAAATTGAGTATGGGGTATGACTTATGACTCTGATCTTACCCCTGAGTACATGTTTCAGAAAAGTGTTACAAGATTCAGACAGAACCACAGGTACAAAATGTGGTTCCTGAGCCCACTGTTCATGTTAGTAGGAAGTATGGGGCAGCTTGTGTTCATCATTAGGAGAATGGATAAGTAAAGAATTAAGGAAAAAGAATAAAATGTGAAACTTTAGAAAGTGGGATGCAAGATTATTATAATACTATGGGAATATAATATTAGCTATTAATTTCTTTATTACAAAAAATAGAAGTACTTTTTCATTGTCATTGTGTTTGGGTAAACCCAGCTTCCCACTTAACTGAGGGATGCTCTCAAAATGGGTAATTTTTCATATTACATTCTTTTCTATTCATTTTGAGGCTTCCTACTGTGTTAGCAATACTTCCTGTTCTTCTTCATCTGAAAGAATGTGGAGATATTCTTCTTTTCCAGTATGTATGTATTCCTTTTGTTCTCTGAATAAGCAAAACTATCTATCCATTGAGTTCAAGGTCAAGGCCAACATTCTTCATGTCTTCCCTGGCTCTAGCCCTTAATGACACTGCTTTTTCTTTGAACTTCTGTAAGAGCACTGCCAGTCTGACACTGAATGTAACTCTTAATAGATTCAGCTTTAAGACTTCTGACAAATGGATCACAAAATTATGGGAAATACACACAATGGAATTCTACTTAGCAATAAAGAAGAACAAAATAATATCATTTACAAGAAAATGGAAGGACCTGCAGAGCATTATGTTAAGTGAGATCAGTCAATCACAGAAAGAGAAGGGTCATATGTTTTCTCTAATATGCTCAAGCTAGGGAGTAGTGAGGATACAACAGGGCCTCCAGACAATAGTGGAGAAGCCTCAGTGGAGTCAGGGAAGGGGAAGGGGAAGAATGAAGTTCATTAATGGAATTACTACCATTGACCATGTGTACACATGAGAATATACCAACATCAATCTCAGTACTCTGTATTGGGGAGGGAGGTGGAGTAGGCACTAAGTGCTGTGTGCATGTATGTTACTGTGAACTTGAATTTCATTGTGATATGAGACTATAATGCACCAATAAAAGCACAAAAAGAAAGGCTTCTGATGAGAGAGACCATATCTTATTTTGTTTGTGCTCCTTAAAGGTTATTGGCATGGAGCTGAGCACATTATGAACAAATAAGAAATGTCACTTCACTCACCAACAAACGTTGGACCAGCACTCAGTATTATAAATATTTCAGTTAACAAAACAGAATTTCTTCCTTCTTGAGTTTGTCTTTCAGTGGCAAGGAGAGAGAGAATAGGTTCTGACCATGTATTCTACTGGAAAATTTTAATACATAAAAAAGCAATAAATGGCAAATGCCATCTATGCCTGGACAGAAAGTGATAGGATAAAAACAAAGTACGAATGAGAAAATTCAGCTCTGAAACCATGTCTGGGTAAGGTAAATAAACCGAGGACAGGACATGGACTTCTCTTCCCTAATAGCTCCAGGAAATAGGGCCCTAGAAACAGAGGGAGCTGGAGTTACTGAACCTCTAACATCTCTTGTCCTTTTATTTATACCTGAAACTATTTCATCATGAGTACTAAGGGTTTTATTCCATGTTAGAGTGGAATTTAAAAGGCAGCACCTATTGATGTTTTTCACTGAAAAAAATTGCATTAGCTATGAAAGATCAATTATTGAATCATGAAGTATAAATAATAATGATGACCTCAAAATATCTCTTACAAACCTGGGTACTTTTAAGCAAAAAGGGGCACTGCTAAGAAACAGATAAAAACAAGGCTTTTCCAGGCAAATTGGGATGAAGTATCATCTAAAATAACTAACGGTTTCTTTCTTGCTTTGTTACCTGCAAGAAGGAAAAAACAAACATATATTCTGAACTTAAGATGAAGACAATATCTACTGTATCCATAAATTATAGATATAAAAATGAAATTAAATATACATGAAGACATAAATTTGTGAGAGCTCTTCAACTGCTATGAAAAATAGAAGTCACACATTATGCACAAAGATATTTTAGCAATGTGTGATTGAATGCATGTAGCTCAGTTTCCCAAGAGTTCTATAAGTTTCATTCCCTAATCAAGGTATCATTGAGTATTTCTGATGAAATCCCTTGTCAATGGGTGTGTAGCAAACTTTGATGATCTGAGACAAATTGTTTCTCTCCTGAGAGAGTATATACTCTTAATATTTCTCAACTACTCTAAAACACTCATGATATCATTATTCCTATTTTAAGAAGAGATAAATGATTGATGGTAAATATAGATTTTGGAACTTGGGGTTTGAATTTATTTTGGCCCCATCTATTCCTATAGCACTGTACACACATGAAATGCTTACTTCAAACATGCTGTAACTGGGATCTCTTCTAAGGTAGATAGATGGGGTTCCATTTTATTCATCCCTGTTCTTCAGCATTTAGCTTTTTTTCAGCTTGTTGAGGTATAATGGACAAATAAAACTATATATTTAAAGCACATGATGTGATTACTTTATATATACTTTATAGATATATATGTATACTGTATATTACATAATATGTATGTACATATTATAATCACATCATGTACTTTAAATATATATGGTGAAATGTTTATCATAATTGAGTTAATTAACATATCCATCACCTCACAGTTACCTTTGCATGTATGTGTAAGAACACTTAAGTTCTATTGGCCTAGTAGATTTTAAGTATATAATAAAGTATTAGAAAATAAAGTTGCCATGCTATACACTAGGTCCCCAGAACTCATTCAACTTTTAACTGAAAGTTTGTACCCTTCAATCAGTATCTCCCCATTTCCCTCAACCTAAAAGCCTCTGGAAACCATAATTCCATTCTGTTTCAATGAGTTATATTCTTTTTTTTTTTTTTTTG
>PVJS01042980.1:0-17264 GCA_004027185.1 Glis glis
GAGAGAGGAGAGAGAGAGAGAGAGATTGATCGCACGCGCATGTGCGCTGAGGCTGGCCGCGAACCCGGATCCTCCGGTCTCCACCTCCCAAAGTACTGGGATTACAAGCGTGCGCCACCACGCCCGGCTAGAACATCTTTGAACTATGCATCATCCACATGCGTAACTGCTTCCAAAAAATTCTGTTTTTTGTTTTCTTTTAATAGAGTAGGTAATAGTTGTGGAGCGCTCACTGTAGGCCAAGCAAGGAGCTGAGAACGTTCCATGGATGAACCCGTTTAACCACCACTGGAGGCACTGGCATCCAGTCCCCGGCATCCAGGAACCCCGGGAATGCAGGCTGAGCCCCGTGATCAGGAGGCCGCCTGGCCTCTCAGCCTCCACAGAGAACCCAGAAGCACTGCGGCTCCCCGCTGGGCCCAGACTTTAAACCTCTGGCGTTTGCTGCGTGTGCTGTCCTGTGACTGTGCTCTGGGCGCGTCTCAGGCGCCAGGCACCATGAGGACAATTGTGATGCCCCAGACGCCACCAGTGTCCAGCACAGACAAGGGACAATCAGAGCCTTAGAAGGGCTCGAGGAGGGTATGATGCCGTGAGAGGCTCTGCTCCCTGCAGTAGGCGGCTTGCTGGGCTGGGGCCTCAGTAGCCGGGGAAGGACCAGGACCAAGGGAAGACGAGGCTGGCCAGCCATGGCACATGCCAGGTGGGTGCTGCTAGGCGCTCTGGGACTCATCGCTGCTGCTTCTGGAAGCTCCCGCACTACTGAATGCACAGGGCAGCAACACCCACTGCTGTCCTGGCCAGTCCCCCAAGAGGCCCCCCAGAAATCTCCAGGGGCTCAGTGAGGAACAGCCTGGCCCCCAGGGTTTCCTGGGCCGCAGCAGCAAGAGCATGAGCACCCTCAGGGACTTCCGGAAACGCAATGCTGACTGTCCACTTAGCTGGAAATGGAAATGACTCTGGCCTCATCTGCTTCCTCCTCCCTGACCCGCTGGTCGCCAAGGCCCTCCTGGTCACTCAAAGTCCCCTTCACTGCTGCTGCAATGGCTCCTGTACGCCCAGGGTACCCTGTGTTCCAGTTCCGGCTTGGCCACCACAGTGCTATGTGACCTTGGGCTGGCTTCCCTGCCTCTCTCACCTGGGGTTTCCCAGGGCAACTCTGCTGGCCTCAGAGAGACTTCTCTTTGCCGCATGCATACCTCCAACCCCTGCTGCATCTCCTCTGTGCTTCATCTCTCCATTCCATAACACATTCGATTTGGGTTGTTTTGTTTTTTGGTACTGGGGATGGAACCCGGGACATTCAATCTCTAAGCTATACCTCCTGCCCTTTTTATTTTTTATTTTGGAACAGGGTCTCACTAAGTTGCTGAGGTTGGCCTTGAACCTACGATCCTGTCTCAGCCTCCCAAGTACTAGGATGACAAGCATGTGCCACCACGCCCAGATGAGTGATATTCAGAATGTTAGTGAGCAGGACGTGGTGGCATGGGCCTGTACTCCCAGAACTTGGGCAGCTGAGACAGGAGGATCCCAGTTTCAAGGCCAGCCTGGGAAACTCAGTGAGAAACTGTTTCAAAATAAAAAATAAAAAGATAAAAAGGGCTGGGGGTGCAGCTCAGAGGTAGAATGTGCATGGGTTCAATCGCTAGTACCCCCAAAACTTAATTAATTAAAAGTAAAAAGGGCTGGGGATATAGCTTGGAGATAGAATACCCCTGGGTTCAATTACCAGTACCAAATTTTTTTCCTTTTTTTGTGGTACTGAGGATTGAGCCCAAGGGTATTCTACCTCTGAGCTACACCCCCAGCCCTATTTTTTTTTTATTCTTTATTTTGAAACAGGGTCTCACTAAGTTGTGGAGGGCCTCACTAAGTAGCTGAGGCTGGCTGCAAACCTGCGATCCTCCAGTCTCAGCTTCCCAAGTACTGGGATTACAAGTGTGGGCCACCATGCCGGGCCCAAAATTTTTAAAAATATATATTTTTTCAATGTCTCTTATCTGCTTCCTTTTGAGAAACACACACACACACACACACACACACACACACACACACACACACACACTGCCCACTTCCCTGGGCAGAATCTCCTGTACTGTAACTCCAAGTAGAACAGGGCTGGCACACAATAGGTACTCAATTAAGTGTCAACTTATAGATCATTTCCATACCTGGCCTCCTATCCACAAGCCCACCCTCCCACCCTCCCCTATTATCTTCCTATAACAAAGACCTCCCAAAGCCTCTTTCGGCAGAAGAGTCCAGTCTCAGCTAGACCAGTCCATCCCCAGCCCCAGGGTGGTCTCGGTCCCTGTCTATCCAGCTGGCTACAGGGCCGGACTCAAATCACATCATCCCACTGGAGCCAGCGGCCTGAAGCAGTCTCTCCCTGAAAGGTGGAGAGGGCTGTGGAAAGGGACAGATGGAGAAGGGCGTGGCCAGGGGTGGCACCTTGGCCAGATCAGAAGCCCTGGCTGTTTGTTGATAGTCTTTTGAAGAGTGCATGAGGTCCCACGGGTTTCCTTTGATTTCTAGTCCCCACTAGGGGGAGGCGGGTGGGGACAGCTCCCAGGGACAATGGATGCTGAAACCTCAGCCTTCCCAGGGGAGGGAAAACAAACTGATAAGCCAGCAGTGGGTGAGCCAGAGGGAAGGCCCAGGCCACCTGTCACCTGAGCAGCCTGCTGCTGGCAAGGTGCCCAAAGGCTGGGGCGGGATCCCTTCCTCATCACCATACACTTCTGGGGTCTTTCACACTCAGGCTCTCAGACCCTCAAAGTGGCTAGGAGGACTCAAGAAATACACGGCCAGACCTAGCATGGTGCCACCAGGAGCCCTTCAGCAGGAAGCCCCTCTCTCAGGGCACCCATAGGAACCATACAGGGAGCCCGGTCCAATGCCAACCCATCTCATGCAACATCTTGGCAAACCCTTTGGCAACCCCAGAGGAATGATGCCAGGGTCAATACCTCCATTTCACAGAAGGGTAGACTGAGGCTCAGGATTTCAGACCTTGCTTGGGTGACCCAGCAAGGTAAGAATGGACAGGGGTGTGGGGAACATGCTAATGCGGTGGAACCCTCAGTCACCCTAAGCTGTTGGGCCTCCGTGGTGGCGCTGCTAGAGCAAAGTGGAGCACCACGCCCCAGTCAGGGTGCCGCTCCACGCCCACCGCACTGGTGCCCAGTCTCCTTCCAACAATGGCCGCTGGCCACCTGCCGTGGACACTCCCCAGGCAGGTGCCACAGATCTGGGGCTCCTCAGCCCTGCACCCACCCTGCGTGTCCAGCAGCATGTCTGCTGCTTCGTCTCCAAACCGAACCGACTCTGCCTTTCACACAGAGGCCATGGCTGCCCCATCCCATTATCTCTCACCCCTCACGCGGCCAAGAGGTGCCAAACACCCCATCAGGCCCACCCTTCTTTGTTAAGACCTTCTGGGCCATCTCTCCCTGGAAGGTGAGGGCTCCCACCTCCCTCAGAGGAGAAGCCCAAGTCCTCCCTGCACAACCTGCCCGTCCCCTCCCTCTCCTCCCTCCTCCCCCCTCCCCTGGCTGGCTCTGCTGGCCCCTGTGGGCCTCCTCCATGTTCCTCACACACACTAGGCACATCCTACCCCCGTGCCTTTGCACAGGCTGCTCTCCGGGCCTGGAACCCCCATCCTGCAGAGTTCACACAGCGGCTGGCCACTCCAAGCTGAGCTGTCTCCTCCCTGTGCAGTGATCCTAGCTCTGTCCCCAGCACCCAGCCCAGAGCCAGGCACGAAGCAGGTTGCAAAATGCTGGTGGAATAAAGGACCACATCTGCCATTTCCCGGGTGGGGAGACTGAGGCTCAGCGGGGGCGGGGAGGCAGTGCTGGGGCCCTGTTCTGCCACCACATTCCCAGCCCCACACTCCTCCCCACTCAGGAATGCGGCAGCTTCCAGAGCCCTGCCCTTGGCATTTGGGTCTTGCAGTCACCTGCTCCAGGGGCTCCCGCGCGAAGGACTGGGGCCAGGCCCTGGACTCTCCCAGCCCCAGCTGGGAGCCACCTAGTGCCATGACCTTTCTGGACAATCTGGTCAGATCTGATCATATCTTTGTGCCTCCCTCCCTCTCCTTATCAGTAAAGTGGGGGTGATGGTGTCTGCCTCACAGGGGTGGGGGAAGCTCATAAAGTTCTTGCCCGCGGTGCCCAAAAGAAAGCATTTGCCCCAAAGTAAAATCCAATCAACATAAGACCATGTTCTTTTTTTTTTTTTTTGCGGTACTGGGGATGGAACCCAGGGGCATTCTACCTCTGAGCTACACCCCCAGACCTATTTTTTATTTTTTATTTTGAAACAGGGTCTCACTAGGTTACGGAGGTCCTCACTAAGTAGCTGAGGCTGGCCGTGAACCCAGATCTCCGGTCTCAGCCTCCCAAGTACTGGGATGACAAGCGTGCGCCACCACACCCGGCTCACCCAGCTCTTTTCTAACTTTTTCATAGCATTTTTTTGGGTGTGTGTAGGGGGGGCGGGTACTGGAGATTGAACCCAAGGGCATCCTACCTCTGAGCTACACCCCCAGCCTATTTTATTATTTTATTTTGAAATTGCTGAGGCTGGCCTCGAACTTGTGATCCCCTTGTCTCAGCCTCCCATGTACTGGGATTACAGGTGTGCACCACCACGCCCGGCTCTCTTTTATAACTTTTTAATAGCTTTTACAACAGGCAAATATTTAACTTGTAACTCGTCAGTTGGACTGAGAAGCCCTAAAGCGACTGGTAGACTGAGCGGCGTTTTTAAGGGTGATGGGAAACGGCTGGAATGTGGGACCTGGACTCCACTCTGCCCTCCTAGGGTCCCTTTGATGTCGCTGTGGTGAATGGCTGCACGCTCGCCAGCTGGGGACACTTGGTGGCAGAGTTTTTCACTGTGAGCCCAGGTGTCCTCTCTGTAATGGGGTGTGGCGAGATGGGGACACAGGAGAGATGGGGGAGTGTGTGCTCACGGTGCTGCCTGGCCTTGGTGGTGGCAGCCACACGTGGGTTCTCACTTCTGCATGTCACTCCTGACAGCCCAACTCACCCCTCGTCAGGATGCTACTGGGTATGCAGCAGGGAAAGACAGGTGGTGTCCCAGCCCACCCAGAACATTCCAGAACCATTCTCCTTGCAGGCTCCCAAGGGAACATCCCAGCACCTCTCCCAGTATGACAGGGTGCCACTGCAGAAGGCTGTTCAGGCAGGCCCTGTCCTCAGTGTCACACATGACGGAACAGCCTCGCCTCCCTTCCTTGGGTCATCTGCATCACACCCCTCCAGGCCGCCGTGTGTGTGTGTGTGTGTGTGTGTGTGTGTGTGTGTGTGTGTGTGTGTTACTGGAGATTGAACCCAGGAGCATTCTACCTCTGAGCTACACCTCCAGCCCTACTTTATTTTGAAACAGGGTCTCACTAAGTTCCTAAGGCTGGCTGCAAACGCGATCCTCCTGTCTCAGCCTCCAAGTATTAGAATTACAAACATGCGCCATCACGCCCAGCAAATAAATAAATATATATATATAAATTTTTTTGAGGATTGAACCCTGAGGCATTATACCTCTAACTACACCCCTGGCCCTATTTTATTTTGAAACAGGGTCTTGCTAGGTTAGGTTGATGAGAGTCTCACTATTTGCTGCGGCTGTCCTCGAATCTGCGATCCTCCTGTCTCAGCCTCCCAAGTACTGGGATTACAGGCGTGTGCCACCACGCCCGGCTCCCAGCCCACCTCTTAGCAAACCCTGTGGCCCTGCCTTAACACAACCGGGATGTGTCCCCACTCCCCTCCACTCCAACATCCCAGCCAGGTCCCATCAGGACAGCACCTCTTCATGCTCCAGCCCAGTCCAGAGTTTCCCAAGTGCAAGCGAGATGTCACTGCACGTGTGTGTCACCTTGACATGTCTCTTGTCACACTGGACACAAAATCCACCCCCCCCCCGGCCTGCATTTCTACTGTGGTCACCTCCCTGCTTGCTCCCTGGCGTCCCGGGGTCCCCAACGCCTCCCTCCTCACATGCTGGCTCGGTGGCACCTGCGGGATGAGGCTCTGTCCTCTCATCCTGTGTGATCTTATTCCTCAGTCTCCCGACCCCTGCTAGACTATCAGCCCCATGGGGACACGACTCTCACCTGCTTTGTTCAGTACCATGTCCCCAGCAGCCGGCACAGTGTGTGGATCACAACGGTGCTTAAGAAACTTTTACTGAACACGCGTGGAGGCGCGCGCCTGTAATCCCAGTCCTTGGGAAGCTGAGACAGGAGGATCGCAGGTTCAAGGCCAGCCTCAGCTACTTAGTGAGGCCCTCAGTAACCTAGTGAGACCCTGTTTCAAAACAAAATTGCCCCTGGGTTCAGTCCCCAGTACCACAAAAAATAAAAATAAAATAACACTTGCTGATGACGAGCGGACATCGGTGCGGCTGCCATGTCCAGGCGCGCACGGCTCGTGGGACCTGTGCTGGGCGAGGTAACAAGGACCTGCCTCCCCTCCCGGGTTCTTCCCAGAACTGTTCTGCAGCAGTTAAGTGAGCCGGACCAAAGCCACAGAGCTAAGGGCACCCTCCTGACCGCTGCGGCACCAGCCTGCCCTGCCGTGTTCCTGTCCCCACTTGCCAGGCACTACCTGGTCACCATGTTGCACTTCCGAGAACAGGAACGAAGGCAACGCTGGCCTCCGACTTGGGAAAGCTGGCCACAGCTTCCGCGTGAGGACAACCCAGAGAGCAGCCTGCCGGGCGCGTTCCTGTCCCCACCTGGTCACCACGTCGCACGTCTGAGAGCAGGGACGGAAGGCAACGCTGGCATCCGACGCAGGAAAGCTGGCCACAGCTTCCCCGTGAGGATGACCCAGAGAGCAGCCTGCGGGGCGCGGAGTCTGCTGCCAGAGGCTCAGGGCAGCCTTGCCAGGGGAGCCCACGAGCGCGGTCACCTTCCCAGCCCCCAGTTCTCCATCTAGGAAATGGGGATAGTTAACCATTGGCCACTCCACACCGCCAGCGGCAGGGCTAGACAGACAAGGCGCACGGGGCCCGGGGCCCGCGTCACCACCTCCCTCACAGGCGACAGATGGGGACAGCAACCCTGGTACCACCACCATGGGGCCAGACCCTTCTCCTGCCCCCCCCCAGGGGCCTTGGGATAGCTTTCCCCGAGGGCTTGGAAACATCGTCCTAAAACCACCTCCTCTCCAACACAGCCACCCCAGCAGGGGCTCGGCCCTGAGCACAGCAGACACAGAAATCGGTGACCCTCAATGCCCGGTCAGGAGGGGGAAAACTGGAAACCTAAAAGTACATGTAGGAAAGTGATTGGACTTAGCAGTCCAGTCACGTGGGTGGGACTGAGAAATACTATGCAGCCATAGAAAAGAATGGGGATAGCCGGGCGTAGTGGCGCACACTTGTAATCCCAATACTTAGGCTGAGACAGGAGATTCACAAATTCAAGGTCAGCCTTAGCAACTTAGTGAGATCCTATTTCCAAACAAAAAATAAAATAGGGTTGGGGTGTAGCTCGAAGGTAGAATGCCCCTGGGTTCAATCTCTAGTAAAACACAGACATACACACAAAGAATAGGGATGCTAGGTATGGCAGTGCACGTCTATAGTCCTAACTACTCAGCCCATAATCTCAGTACTTGGAAGGCTGAGACAGGACGATCACAGGTTCAAGGCAGGCCTCAGCAATGTAGTGAGACTCTCAGCAGCCTAACGAGGTCCTTTTTCAAAACAAAAAATAAACAAGGCTGGGGTATAGCTCAGAAGCAGAATCCCTCAGGGTTCAAATCCCAGTACCCAAAGGGAAAAAAACAAAAAGTTCAAGGTCAGCTTGGGCAACTTAGCGAGACCCCATCTTAAAATAAAACTTAAGCTGGGCGTGGTGGCACACGCTTGTAATCCCAGTACTTGGGAGGCTAAAACCGGAGGATCTGGGTTTACGGCCAGCCTCAGCTATTTAGTGAGGCCCTCCGCTTAGCAAGGCACTGTTTAAAAAATAAAAGAATAAAAAATAGGGCTGGGGGCGTAGCTCGGAGGTAAAATGCCCCTGGGTTCAATCCCCAGTACCTTAAAAAAAAAAATTTTTTTAAAGGGCTGGAGGTTAGCTGGGCGTGGTGGCCCACACCTGTAATCCTAGTACTTGGGAGGCTGAGACAGGAGGATCACAGGTTGGAGGACAGCCTCAGCAAGTAGTGAGACTCTCAGTAACCTAGCAAGACCCCATTTCAAAAAACCAAAAATAAAAAGGGCTGGGAGTATAGTTCAGAAGTAGAATACACCTAGGTTCAATCCCCAGTACCAGAAGAAAAAAAAAGGGGCTAGAAGTTTAGCTCAGTAGTAAAGTGCTTGCCCAGCACGTGAGAGGCAAGAGGTTCAATCCTCAGTACTGCAAATAATAATAAATAGAACAACAAACTGAAAGATCAATAAGGAAACAGAAAGTACGAACTCCACCATAAGCCAACAAGGCCTAACAGACATGTATGCTGTACACTCCACCCACGAACAGTAAAACACACACGCTTATCAAGTGCGTGTGAACACTCCCCAGGACGGGCCATATTTTAGGCTAAGCCATAAAGCATAACTCAATAAATAGGAAAGAACTGAAATCAAACAAAGTATGTTCTCTAACTAAAATGGAATAAAGTTAGAAATCAGTAACAGAAGGAAATTGAGGGCATTACAAATAAGTAGAAATTAACACACTGCTAAATAACCAATGAATCAAAAAAGAAATAAGGGAGCTAGGCACTGTGGGGCGTGGCGGCACACGCTGGTCATCCCAGCGACTTGGGAGGCTAAGGCAGGAGGATCGCAAGTTTGAGGCCAGAATGGGTAACTTAGTGAGAACCTGTCTTGAAATGAAACAAAAAAGACTGGGAGCAGAGCATGGTGGAGCATGCCTGTAATCCTAGTACAGGAGGCTGAGACAGGAGGATCACAGATTCGAGGTCAGCCTCAGTAACTTAGCGAGGCCCCTGCAACTTAGTGAGACCCTGTTTCCAAATAAAAAATAAAACAGGGCTGGGGGTGTAGCTCAGAGGTAAAAGGCCACTGGGTTCCACCACCAGTACCACAAAAATAAATAAATAAATAATAAAATGGAGCTGGAGGTATAGCTCAGAGGGAGAACGTCCCTGGGTTTGATCTCCAATAACACACACACACACACACACACACACACACACACACACACGACATAGCTGGAAGCGGGGGTACACGTCCCAGCTATTAGAGATCACTGGATTCCAAGAGTTTATGACCGGCTTGGGCTACAAAGCAAGACCCCCTCTCAAAAAAGAGGGGGGAAAAACACAGGATGTAGCTAAAGCAGTGCTTAAAGGGAAATTTATACATGTAAGTACTACAATAAAAAGCAAGAGCCCAGCCGGGCGTGGTGGCACAGACCTGTAATCCAAGTACCTAGGAGGCTGAGACAGGAGGGTCCAAGGTTTCAAGGCCAGCCTCAGCAATTTAGCAAGAGCCTCAGCAACTTAGCCAGACCGTGTTTCAAAATAAAAAATAAAGCTGGGCGTGGTGGTGCACACCTGTAATCCTTGTTACTTGGGAGGCAGCAATTGGAGGATTGCAAGTTCCAGGGCAGCCTCAGCAGCACAGCCCAGACTCTCAGCCACCTAGCAAGACCCTGTTTCAAGACTAAAAGTAAAAAGGGCCAGGGCTATTCCTCAGAAGTAGAAAGCCCTTGGGTTCAATCCCTGGTACCACAGAACAAACAAACAAATAGACAAAATAAAAAATAAAAAGGGCTGGGGATGTAGCTCAGAGATAGAATGCCCCTGGTTCAATCCCCAGTGCCAAAATAAAAGGTTAGACACAGCCGGGCATGGTGGCGCATGCTTGTAATCCCAGTACTTGGGAGGCTGAGACGGGAGGATCTGGGTTCGCAGCCAGCCTCTGCACTTAGGCCCTCTGCAACTTAGTGAGACCCTGTTTCAAAATAAAGAATAAAAAATAGGGCTGGGGGTGTAGCTTGGAGGTAGAATGTCCCTGGGTTCAATTCCCAGTACCGCAAAATAAATAAATAGATAAATAAATAAATAAAATAAAAGGTTATACATAAGTGTTACCATATAACATGCGACTCTACTCCCAGGTTTATGCACAAGAGAAATGAATACAGAAGTCCACACAACACTTGTGTACAAATATCACAGTAGCCTTATTTCTACTAGCCAAAAGGTGGAAACAACCCATGAAAAGACGAAGGAATAAAGAAAAGGGGTCACAGCCATCCGAGAGAACAAGAACGAAGCACGAAGCGGAACAAGAACGAAGTCGTGTGCGCGGCGCGCTCGAACCCTGAAAGCATTTAAAGCCAAAGAGTCGGACGCCGCGGGCAGCGCAGATGCGAGGAAATTGCCGGTTGCCAGGGCCCAGTGACTGCTTAATGGGTGTGGGATTTGGATAAAAATGTTCTCAAATTACAGAGCTGTGATGGGTGCACAATTCTGTGATTAAACTCAAAACTACTCAATAGTACAGTGTGTGTGTGTGTGTTTTCCAGGGAATTGAACCTGGGGTCCTCTACCTCAGAACTACACCCCCAATCCTTTTTTATTTTTTGAGATGGGGTCTTGCTAAGTTTCCCAGGCTGGCCTAGAACTTAGGATCCTCCCAAGTAGCAATAGTACACTTAAAAAGGATAATTTTATGGTATGTGGCTTGTATTTCTTTCTTATGTATGTATGTGTGTGTGTGTGTGTTACTAGGGATGGAACCCAGGGGCATTCTACCTCCGAGCTACACCCTCAGCCCTATTTTATTTTTTATTTGGAAACAAGGTCTCACTAAGTTGCAGAGGGCTTCACTAAGTAGCTGAGGCTGACCGCGAACCCGGATCCTCCTGTCTCAGCCTCCCAAGTACTGGGATTACAAGCGTGAGCCATCACGTCCAGCTCTAATATTTTCATTTTTTTTATGTGGTACTTGGGATTGAACCCAGTGGCATTCTACAATCGGAGCTACACCCTCAACCCTTTTTCTTTTTTATTCTGAAACAGGGCCATGATTGGTTGCTGAGAATCTTGCTAAATTGCCGAGGCTGTTCTCAAACCTGCTGTGATCCTCCTGTCTCAGTCTTCTGAGTACTGGGATTGTAGGTGTGCAACACCATGCCCGGCTTGTGACTTATATTTCAATAAAAATATCTAAGAGCTGCTCAGGGTGGTGTAGGCCTGTGCTCCCCGCTGCTCGGGAGGATGAGGCAGGAGCCTCACTAGGTCAAGGCCAGCCTGGGAACCTTAATAAAACAATAAAAAGGGCTGCGACAGAGCTCAGTGGGAGAGCACTTGCCCAGCAAGCATGGAGCCCTGGGTTCCATCACCAGTACTCCCCCCAAAAAAGAGGGAAAATACCCAGCAAAGACTCCCCATATGCCAGCCAGGGAACAGGTCCACCTTTAAGATACAACCCACCGCTGAGCCACACAGACACCCCCAGGAAGACCCCGGCCCTCATCACTCTGCCCTCTGTGACCCGGATCTCAGCTACAGCTTCCGCCTCCTGGTGGTGCGGTGACTGCTGTGTACCTCTCCACCTGGCCCGGCTCCAGGAAGTGGCAACTGAGTGGGTTTGGCCACAGCTGGGCGGTGACCCAGGGTGTCTCCTGGCAGAGAGCAGGCCCAGCCACCTTTGACTGAGCACGGACCGATCCTAAGTTTACAGGTCAGGGAGATGGCTTCCTGATCACCTGTGGCAGGCCGGGCGCAGCGCGAGACACTAGGGCACACCCGGGAGGAGGGCCACTCTACTCCTAATGGGTAGCGATGGACAAGAGGCCAAAGCAATATATGATATGTGCTTCCAAAAAAATTAGAGAGGGCAAGGAGACAGAGTGACATGTAGACACATTTTAGCAGAGTGGCCAGGGAGCTGACATATGTTTTTGTAATGGAGATTGAACCCACGGGCATTCTACCTCTGAGTCACATGCCCAGCTCTATTTTATTTTATTTTTATTTTTATTCTTATTTTTAATACTAGAGGTTGAACCCAGAGGCATTCTACCTCTAAACTATACCCCCAGCCCTATTTTTTATTCTTTATTTTGAAACAGGGTCTCACTAAATTGTGGAGGGCCTCACTAAGTAGCTGAGGTTGGCCGCGAACCTGCGGTCCTCCTGTCTCAGCTTCCCAAATACTGGGATTACAAGCGTGCACCACTACACCCGGCTAAAATGCACATTTAAAGGACCTAGGTTAGCCAAAACAATTCAGAAAAAGAACAAAGAGGGCTCACACAGCCTGCTTTGAAGACGACCCTAAAGCTACAGTAATAAAGAAATGTGAGGCCAGGCGTGGTGGTACACGCTTTAATCCCAGTAATTGGGAGGATGAAACAGGAGGATCACAGGTTCAAGAGCAGTCTCAGCAATTTAGGGAGACTCTAATATTGAAAATCCCTAGTATTGAAAAAAGAAAGAAAAATAACTCAGAGCTGGGCACGGTGGCACAGGCCTGTAACCCCAGTACTTGGGAGGCTGAGGCAGGATGATCACGAGTTGGAGGCCAGCTTGGGCAATTTAGGGAGACCCTGTCTCAAAGCAAGAAAAAAAAGAGCAGGGGGTGTAGCTCAGTGGTAAGGTGCCCCTGGGTTCAGTCCCCAGCAACACAACAAAACAAAAAAAAGAGGATTAAAGAAAGGAAGCAGCCTGCCCTCAGCTCCCTGGCAGCCTGTGCCAGGCGGTGCCACCGGGCAATGCCACCAGGGCAAATGCTACAGAAGCCGTGCTTCCGTCTGACTGGCTTCCGCCCAGACAACGGGGAACCGAGTGTTGCGAAACCGAAGACAGAGCAACCCAACCACAGGCAGACCAGGGGAGGTGGTGGCTCGCGGCGTCCGCCACAGTGCCTGATCCTGATTTATGTGTCCCTGGTGCTCCACTGTCCTCAGGTAGAAAAGATTGATTCCAAGGGCACCTGCCCATAGCGGACAGGTTCCCAGCTGCAGGCCAGCTGCGAAGCCTCCTGGGCCAGGACGCTGGCCTCTCCAGAGGGCAGGACTGAGACAGGGGCCCAAGCCCATGTCGTGGCGCACACCTGTGATCCTAGCGACTGGGAGGCTGAGACAGGAGGACCAGAGGTTTGAAGACAACTTCGGCAACTTAGTGAGACCCTGTTTCAAAATAAAACTAAGAAATAGGGCTGGGGGTGTAGCTCCGAGGTAGAATGCCCCTGGATTCAACCCCTAGTGCCAAAAAAACAAAAAACAAAGACAGAGGCCCATGGTCAGGACAGAGCGGCTGTGCCCCGGTCCACCTCGGGGCTTGCTCTGGGGCTGGCCTGCATGTGCCAGGCGGTGTCACCCCAGCGGGGACTGCTCCTGCCTGCTCGGCTCGCCCGGCTGCCCCAAAAGACTCTTGTCATTGGAGAATGTGTCATGGGACAGGGTCTCTAGGGGGCCGCCCCCTTGTCCGAGCCCTGGACAGCTCTGCAGGCTTCCTGTCCTCGCCCATTGACTTGTCAGAGCACATTCAGGTTTACCCAAAGGAGGTCTGCTGTCACAGAGACGGCAGGTGCCCACACCCGCCTTGCCACCTGGCCCCCAGGCTGGAGGTGTAAGTCAGAAGGTACAGCCATGGTAACTGTACAGGACCCCGCTCATCCCAGCCTAGGGAGGGGACCCTGCTCAGCCCCATCGTACAGCCAGAGAAGCCAGTTGGGAGACACACCGCTGCTGCCAACCTTGGGATCTCAGCCTTTTGTTTATTTCCGGTACCGGGGACTAAACCCAGGGGCATTCTGCCTCTGACCTATAACCCCAGTCTTTATATTTACTTATTTATTTATTTATTTATTTATTTATTTATTTATTTATTTATTTTATTTTTGGTACTGAGGATTGAACCCAGGGGCATTCTGCCTTGGAGATAAACCCCCAGCCCGATTTTTATATATTTTTTAATTTAATTTTTGTGGTGCTGGGGATTGAGCCAAGGGGCATTCTACCTCAGAGCTACACCCCCAGCCCTATCTTCTTTTTTTTTTTTTTTGCAGTACTGGGGATTGAACTCAGGGGCATTCTACCTCCAGGCTAACCCCGAGCCCTATTTTTTATTCTTTATTTTGAAACAGGGTCTCACTAAGTAGCTGAGGCTGGCCATGAACCCAGATCCTCTGGTCTCAGCCTCCCAAGTACTGGGATTACAAGTGTGCGCCACAACGCCTGGCTCTATCTTTTATTTTGAAACAGGGTCTCACTAAGTTGCTCAAGGCCTCACTAAATTGCTGAGGCTGGCTGCGATCCTCCTATCTCAGTCTCCCAAGTACTAGTATTACAAGTGTACACCACCATGCCCAGTTCCTATTTTATTTTTTACTTTGAAACAGGGTCTCATTAAGTTGCTGGGGACTCCCTAAATTGCTGAGACTGGCCTTGATCCTGCGATCCTCCTGTCTTAGCCTCCCAAAAACTGTGATGACAGGCGTGCGCCACAGCACCTGGGCTATTATTTA
This sequence comes from Glis glis, assembly GCA_004027185.1. NCBI lineage: Eukaryota > Metazoa > Chordata > Mammalia > Rodentia > Gliridae > Glis > Glis glis. The sequence continues at coordinate 14,491 of PVJS01042980.1, forward strand.
TTTATTTATTTTTGGTACCAGGGATTGAACCCAGGGGCTTTCTATCTTCAAGCCACACCCCCAGCCCTTTTTGTATTTTGGGGTTTTTTTTTGGTGCATTGTAATCATTATCTTGATGAGGTTCAGGGTGGTAGAAGTATACATACACACTGGATTTCGTTTTGAAAGTCTCACTAGGTTGTTGAGAGTTTCACTAAGTTGCCGAAGCTAGTCGCAAACTTACAGTCCTCCTGTCTCAGCCGCCCAAGTGCTGGGATTACAGATGTGGGCCACCATACCCAGCCTAGTATTTTCTTCAGCCTATTATCACTGCTCTTTGTGTCACCAGAGCCAGGCCCAGCTCTCCCCTGCCTAGGGGCTGGGGTGCAGGGCGAGCAAGGGGAGCGCAGAGGAACTGAGGGAGGGAGGTGACGGGGCCGGGTGGGTGGCAGGGGCCTCGGCTTTGCTAAATGAGGTAGGTGGGAGCCATGGAGGGTTCTGGGCAGAGGATGGATAGAGTGTGGCCTCACTGACATGGGATGTGGGGAGATTGGGGAAGACTCTAACCTGGTCCAAAGCCACTCACCCAACCCCAGCAGTGAAGCTGCCACCACCACGAGGGCAAGGGCCGCGCACCCATCCATACTGTCACCCCTACATTCTACATGGTCCATCCTGAGACCATGTGACAGGAAAAAGCCTCCATGTCGATGGACGGGAGGCTGGAACAGAAGTGAAAGTGCCTTTGTACCATGGAGCCCTAGGCAGCCATGAAAAAGGAAAGAAAGCCAGGCATGGTGGCGCACCTGTAATCCCAGTACGTGGGAGGCTGACACAGAAGGTTCGCAGGAGTGAGGCCATTCTCAGCAACTTAGCAAGACCTTGCTTCAAAATAAAAAATAAAATAAGGCAAGGAAGCACCGGATGTGACTGGGCAGCAGCCACGAGTTGGGCCACAGCCAGGCGAGAGGGACACACAGGCACAAGGCCAGCAGGTCACCTCTCTGCTTCTGCCCATCCACCGCACCTCAGCAGGAAGACCGGCCACCTCCTCCAGGGAGAAGTCCCCGACTGCCATCCTGCTCTGAGGTTCCGGGGAGCGGTCTGTCCACACACCTCCAGCCGCCTCTCACCAGAATGTGAGCGTCTCCTGAGAGGCTGGGGCTCGGGGATCCACTCGGAACCCGCCCCCACTCTGCCGCCTGCATGGTGGGCCTGGGGCCACGTCTTTTTTTTGGTACTGGGGAATGAACCAAAGGTATTCTGCCTCGAACCTATGCCCCCAGTCCTTTTTTATTTTAAAACAGGGTCTCACTAAGTTGCTGAGGCTGGCCTCGAACCTGTGATCCTCCTGTCTCAGCCTCAAGTACTGGGATTACAGAGTACGCAGCACCACACCTGCTGGCACCATTCTTCTTTACAGATGAATGAATCCTGGGAGAACGCCTGAGTGGGTAAGTGCGGGGCGTGAGGCCCTAACCTTCCTGTACAATGGGCCGAACCGAGGATGGACAGACGGATCCCAGTGCCTGGCCCGCGGGACGTGTGACTGCAGGTGCAGGGGAAACAGGAAATTGGGAAATCTGCCAAAGCCAGAGGCAGAATACAGCCCAGCAAGTCTGCGGGCGTGGCCACCCATGCTGCCCAAGGCTCTGGGTTTAAGTGTGCTTGCTTCAAACCACAGACTCAGCCGGGCATGGAGGGCTGTACCTGTGATCCCAGAACTTGGGAGGCTCAGACAGGAGGATCACAGGTGCGAGGTCAGCCTCAGCAACTTAGTGAGGCCCTCAGCAAACTAGTCAGGTCAAAATAAAAAAATAAAATCAGGCTGGGGGTGTAGCTTGAAGTAGAATGCCCCAGGGTTCAATCCTCAGCACCACACACACACACACACACACACACACACACACGCACGCACGCACGCACACGCACACACGCCCCTCAGCACCATGGACACACGGTGTGCCTCTGTTTCCCACTGATAAATGGAACCGAGCACGAGCCTCTAAGTGGGCGAGGCCCGGGTATGGATTGTGGCACACTGAAGGTGCTGCTGTCTCTCACTGTGACAGTCACAGTGACTCCCAATGCTGTCCTCTCCCCGCCTGCATTCCTTACCCTGTTGGGAAGTCAGGATGCGCCAGGTACAGTCACACACATACCAACATGGAAATATCTCTAAGGAGTGTCCTGTGTTGAGAAAACTGGCTGTTGAATGATAAAAGCCAGGTGATCCCAGCTCAAGAGGACCCATCAAGGCGGGCGTGGTGGCGCACGCTGGAACCCCAGTACTTGGGAGACTGAGGCAGGACGATCACAGGTTCAAGGCCAGCCTCAGCAATGGAGTCAAACCCTGCTTCAAAATAAAAAATACAAAGTGCCGGGCGTGGTGGTGCATACTTATAATCCCAGTACTTACGAAGCTGAGACAGGAGGATCTGGGTTCGCAGCCAGCCTCAGCTACTTAGTGAGGCCCTCCGCAACTTAGTGAGACCCTGTTTCAAAATAAAGAATAAAAAAAACAGGGCTGGGGGTGTAGCTTGGAGGTAAAATGACCCTGGGTTCAATCCCCAGTACCGCAAAAAAAATAAAATAAAATAAAAAAATAAAAAGGAGCCAGGCATGGTGGCACACGCTTGTAATCCCAGTTCTTGGGAGGCTGAGACAGGAGGATCCGGATTCGCGGCCAGCCTCAGCGCGCGTTTTCTCTCTCTCTTTCTCTCTCTCTCTCTCCTTAGTGAGGCCCTCCGCAACTTCGTGAGACCCAGTTTCAAAATAAAGTATAAAAAATAGGG
>PVJS01042981.1:0-17267 GCA_004027185.1 Glis glis
TCTCTCTCTCTCTCTCTCTCTCTCTCTCTCTCTCTCTTTCTTCTTTTCTTTTTTGTGTGGTACTGGGGATTGAACTCAGGGGCATTCTACCTCCGAGCCACACCCCAGCCCTATTTTAGTTTTATTTTGAAACAGGGTCTCACTAGGGTGATGAGTGTCTCACTACTTGCTGAGGCTGCCCTCAAACCCATGATCCTCTTGTCTCAGCCTTCTAAATACTGGGATTACAAGTGTGCACCACCATGCCCAGCTTTTCCCTGCGTTTTCAAGTTCAGGGTCGCAGATCAACAGAGCAGGCAGTCCCCTTAGATATCACCTAATCCAGCCTGTTAATCTTATAAATGGGGAAACTGAGGTCTAGAGAGGAGAAGGGACTTTCCCAGACAACTCCAGATGTACTCATGGTCTTCTCCTGCCCCTTTCTCCCACCCCATCTTCATGCTCTGCCCCCAGGACACCATCCTGGGCTGTGAGGACCTTACTGCTACCTGTGGGGACTTGGCCCTGTCATCCTTGCTGCTAGCCTGGCCCTGACTGTCCTGAGCTGTAACGCTGGGATCCTGTTGTCCTCTGAGCACCCAGGCCTCCGTGTGCTCTCCCATCCCTATCTGGGAGCCAGCGCCCTATTCCAATACCAAACAAGCTGTTGAGCACGCATAGTGACTGGTTAGAATGAGCACTGGCCAAATCCTAGTGTACCCCTGCTGGGGCGCGCATCGGCCCTTCAGAAGCTAGATGTGGGTCACCTGGATGAGCACTGGGGGACTGGGGTGGGAGGTGTACTTGCCAGCCTCGGGACAGTGGCAGGAAGGCATGGGTATGAAAGTATGTCATTATTTGAACCTTGTAACAGGTGCGTACTCGTTGAATATTCGCCTGAATCGCATCCTTGAACCCATATCCCGGAACTGACGTGTGGCCTTGGCATTGATGACGGCCTCCCTGGTGCCACCTGCTGCTGCGGGCTTCCAATGGCCACCCCTCTCAGAGTCTGTGATGCCAACCTTGCCTGGACAGGGAAGGAGGAGGGCGCCTGAGCGTGTCATGTGACATCTCGATGGCGGCCTGGTGGTGGGGGAGGTGTGTTAGTTTCCTGGGGCTCCATCTCAAAGTACCACTACTAGGCAGCTTAAATAACAGAATGCACCCTCTCACAGTCCTGGAGGCTGGACGTGCCAGAATTCCTGTCTCCTAGCTTCCGGTGGTTCGCTGCGGATCGCTGGCATCCTTGGCTGGTAGATGCATCGGCCTCATCTCTGCCTTCATCTTCACGTGGCCCTCTCCCTGTGTCGTCACGTCCCCTTCTTTCTGTGTGTGTCTATCTCTGTGTTTACTCCCACACCTCCTTTTTTGTGGTACTGGGGAATGAATCCAGGGCATTCTACCTCTGAGCTACAACCCCAGCCCTATTTTATTTTATCCTTTTATTTTGAAAAAGTCTCTCACTAAGTTGTGGAGGGCCTCACTAAGCTGCAGAGGCTGGCCGCGAACCTGTGATCCTTCTGTTTCAGCCTCCTAAGTACTGGGATTACAAGCATGCGCCACCATGCCTGGCTTACCCCCACCCCCTTCTTACAGATGCTAGTCATGTTGGGTTAGGGCCTTTCCTAATGACTCACTTTAACTTGATCATCTACAAAGATCCCATTTTATTTTTGTGGTATTAGGGATTGAACCCAGAAGAGGCATTCTACCTCGAAGCTACACCCCAGCCTTATTTTATTTCTATTTTGAAACAGGGTCTCACTAGATTAATGAGAGTCTCCCTACTTGCTGAGGTTGGTCTTGAACCTGCAATCCTCCTGTCTCAGCCTCCGAAGTACTGGGATTACAGGTGCATGCCACCATGCCCAGCTCAGAGATCCTATTTTTCCATAGGCACTGGGGGTTAGGACTCCATCATCTTTTGTAAAGATATGATTTGACTCATATAATCAGGATTTACTTGATGTATCTTCTTGTAAACTCTGAGTATGAGAGAAATTTATCATTTTGTTCTTACCTCCTTTGATTAAGGATTATAACATTACATATTTTTTCCCTTTCTCCCTTTCTTCCTCTTTCCTTTTCACCCTCCCCCCTTTCCTCTTTCCTCCAGAACCTATTTAATTCACATGACACATCTCATGGAAGCCTAATGTGTTAGATATATGAAAGCTGCTTGACTCTGGTTGAAGAGCAATAGGAACCCCTAAAGTGCCCTGGAACCCATTTTGGGAACCACTCAGTGAGCTTCTCACAAGTCCCCTCCAAGATGTCGCACAGGTTCTTCACACCTTGGGTTTGGCTCCAGACCAGGTCTGTATAGTTTTGTTTATTTTGAGGCCAATTCTGCTTGTGACTTTTTCATGTTCCCTGCCAATGGCTGCCCAGGAAAAAGATTCCTACTACTTCCACCCCTGAAATTCTGGCTCCAAATGGACTGAGAGTGCCAGCCAGGACCACTGCCAAGTGTTTCTAGTTGGAATAAGAACATTGGATCTTCCCCATGACTCTGCCGTTGCTTTGGCTACAGATACTTATGAGCCTTGGTGTGGGAGGCCCAGCATTGTCCCTTCTTGTGTGGGGCTGTGATGTGTGCCCACCCCAGACTGTAGCTTCTTAGTTACCTTGCCTGAAACTTGCCTTCTTGGGAGGTGCAGGGCCAGGGGGATGGGGAGGACTCTGTCTCAGTCAATCCTAGCTGTGCAAGGAAACCTTGTGTGATGGGCAATCTTCGTTGACAACTCAATAGAATTCAAGTTGCCAACAGAGCCCTTGCCAACAGAACTGCTTGCCAGCAGAACCCAGCTGAGGGGAATGGCCGGTCTAAGCCTACTGTAGCTTTCCTATTTCTCTCTCTAGGTACTCGATTTCCCAGTGCCCCTTGCAGGAATCTCACTCCTGTGATTGGTTATAAAAGACTTTGTGTTAGTCAGCATTTTTCACTGTGACCCAAATCCCTGATGAAAACAACTTAGAGGAGGAAAGGTTTATTTTGGCTCCTGGTTTTAGAGGATTTGGTCCATGGTTGGCTGGCTCCAAGGCAGAAACATCATGGTGGAAGGGCAGGTGGAGGAAAGCTGCTCCGCTCACGGCAGCCAGGAAGTGGAGAGAGTGAGAGCAAAAAGAGGAGAGGAGAGGGGGAGAGAGAGGGAGAGAAAGAAAGGGGCAGGGGAGAAGATAGACCCTTCCAGGGCATGCCCCCATTAACTTACTTCCTCCAGCTAGAGTCCACCTCCCAGTAGTTCATTCGGCTGTTGATGGATTAATCCACTTGATAATGCCATCAAATGGATTAATTCACCGATGAGGTCAGAGCCCTCATGATCCAGTCATTGCCTGAACGCCACACCTCTGAACCAGGCTGCACTAGGGACCACACTTTCAACACAAGAGCTTTGGGGGGACACTGCAGATCCCAACCATACAGACCTCCATCTCATCAGCACGGATGATCTTTCCCTTGCTTGTGCTGTTGAAGTAGGCAGCAGTTCATGAGCTGCCTCATGGAGAGGACCACAGAGCAGGGAGCCACGGGTGGCCTCTGGCCTACAGCTGGTGAAGACCAAGCCCCCATCCAACTGTGCAGAAGGCGCCAAATCCTGCTGACCACTGCTGGATAAACTGGGAAGTGGACCCCGCCCCCGTGGAACCTCAAGATGCCCGTGGTCCTGCCGACAGCTTGACAGTAGCCTTGTGAGAGACCCTGACCCAGAGGACTCAGTTGAACCATCCCATGGAACTGTGAGGTGAACAGTGGCTTAGTCCACTAAGTGGGGTCAGTTGTTGTGCAGAAATAGATAACGTCTATAGAGGGCTTTGCATTCTTGATACAAGGGAGGGAGAAAGCTGCCTTCCCTCAGATACAGCGGCTGATTTCTGACAGGCATGAAGACCATCCATATTAAGCACAGCAGGGCAGAAAGATAAAAGGACCAGGGTTCTGACATCATCTATAAGCAGCTGGGTCAGTCAGCAACCTCCCACTTCTGGATCGATTCCCTCCCTTCCTTCCTTCCTTCCTTCCTTCCTTCCTTCCTTCCTTCCTTCACTTCCTTCCTCCCTCCCTCCCTCCCTTCCTTCCTTCCTTCCTTCCTTCCTTCCTTCCTTCCTTCCTTCCTTCCTTCCTTCCTTCCTTCCTTTCTAGGTTGAACCCAGGACCTCATGCATGATAGGCAAGTGCTCTACCACTGAGCCACATCCCTATCCCCTTTCATTTTTTTGTTTTGAGATAGGATCTTGCTAAATCACCCAGGCTGGCCGCCAACTTGCAATCCTCTTGCCTCAACCTCCTGAGTAGCTGGGATTATAGGCGTGCACCACCATATTCAACTTCTCTGGATTTCTTATATGAGAGAAAAATATTCTTATGCTAAGTCTCTGTTGATTGGATTCTGTTACTTGTAGTCAAAGCTTTCCTAAAAGTAAGGTGCTTCCCCTCTCTGGACTAGATAATCCCTAAAGGTTCAGCTCATTCTGGGCAGCTCTGGCTACATAGTCATCAATGTTCTTTGGTCAAGTGCTGTATTTCCATCGGGGTTTAGCAGCACATCAAGAACTGCAGATACCGTGGCCAGAACCCCAGGAGCGTACATTGTAGTCCTACTGAGGCTGGTCATAACATTACACAGCATCTTTCCTCCTGCAACCTTACCTTGAATGCCAGGGTCTGCACTAGGGCTACTTTGGCCATCACCAGGATCTGCCTCATAGCCTTTTGGCACTGGGTTCCATTCAAAGTTGACGGTCTTCTGCGCCACTTGGGAATTGGTTTGTAGCATCATTCCCCTGTGTGGAATATGCTCAGTCCAGAGGCTAAAGAAGCCTGCCAGGTATTGCGCTTTTTTCTTAGTAGTGGGAAGCACAAGACAACACTTTGTTCTTCGCTTTGGAGAGGACATCCTGGCTTTTCCCAGAACCCATTAAAACTGACATTGCTGGACCTCAGTTTTTCCCAAGGTTAATCTCCCATCCTCTGGAGTGCTTAGGTCTTAGCATGACCTCCAAGGTATTTGCCACTTCTTACTAATTCCTTATTGATGGACGGGAAGTTACATTCATATAGTTGACCAATGTGATTCTTTGTGCCATATCCCCATGGTCTGAGTCCTTAAGGGTGGCACTAATCTCCTTCATTCCCTCACCATGCAATATTGGCTTTGTCTCTTTTGTTTAGCAGGGTAGGTGGAGGCACTGTCAGAAGTTTCTACTTGACCCTCCCCACTGTGATAGCTCTTATCTCAGAGGCCCAGGAAATAATATGGGGTTCTGCCAACTATCAAGTAAGTCCATTCTGGTTGTTTACTTGAGGATTGAGGGAATGGCCACTGGGTGAGTCCATTGACCCTATTGTGAGCTGGACCGGAGCCTGGACTCCATTTCTTACTCATCGTAACAGGGCACAAGCTGTTTTGTACCTCCTTATATCAACTTGGACCCTGCATCCAGCACTTTTCAAAGTTTCGGGCTATGTTCCTTTCCCTAGTGCAAGGCATGCCTGGAGATCATGTTGACATGGTGGCACGTTGACAGGGCGTCTCTCCTGGAGGTCTGGTGTTTTCTTCAGTCAGTGGGTTCCATGTCTGAAAATGGGCTCAGGTCTGGAAACTTGGCAAGGGATCCTGATCTTTGATTTATTTTGATTGCGTAGGTTGAGCAATCCCCTCACTGGCCACCCATCCAGCTTGTCCTTGGGAATGCCGTGTTCTATCAACCGTCTCCGTAGCTGTCTGCGGGTCGGCCCCCAGCTGCCCTGGTGACATTGCACTCATCTCGCCTCTGATGGTGAAGTGCCATCTGGCATCGATTATTTTGTGATCCTGACATTCCTGTTGCTATCGGAGAAGCCTACCAGACCCAGCATTTCTTGGCTGCATAATGTTATAACTTGGCTTTAGTTATAATCTGGCAGGCAGGAGGTGAAGTAAGGGCCTAAATGGAGGGGGCATGTGTTTTCTTGTAACATAGAAACTTCTACATCATCTTTAAGTTAGTAGGGAGTGCTAGCGTTTACTAGGAATCCTGGGCCACTTCTACAGGCTAGGAGAGTTCTGAGGATCTGGAATTTTATGATGCGTTAGTGCATCCTAATGTCCCTATGCAAAGTCTCAGGCCCTACCTCTTTCTAATCATAACCTCACCTTGCCATAACAGGATTGCTCAGCTCAAGGAGTTCCTGTAGCTCTGTTACCCGGGTAATGAAGACTGGGGTCTGATTCTGAGCTTTCTGTCCTCTGGATGTGGGAGACAGGAGCTCTTTATATACCGCCAAAGAGGCCTCCTGACTTTGACACTTTGCCTTGCACTGGTGATTTCCACTGTCTTTCTCTAGTACTACAATAGCGTTTGGCCAGCCATTCAATTTTATTGTCATTATAATTAGTACTTCATATAAATCTATCAAAAGCCTGAAATATTGCATCCACCAGTTCATTCCCTTCCCCAACAACCCATCCCAATTTCCCACCAATGAAAAGCTTCACATTTACATCACTACATCACCCTGGGGGCTATGCCTATCACCTCCCCTCCCCAACCATAGTGATGTCAGTCAGCCAGTGAGGGGTGATCCTGCTTCTGCGTCTGGTCTGCTTTTTAGAACACTTCTGGAACCAGCTCTCTCAACTCAGATATCCTGAGAAATCGACTCTGAGACAGAAATCTGAATTCAGGGTATTTACTGGGGAGTACTTTGGGAATAATGCTTGCAAGGAGATGAAAAATCTGGAATGGGGCAGAAGGAAAAATTGAATTCCAATGCCATCACAACAGAGTCCTTAGCCACGTGCACAGGGAGCTCTGAAGACAATCACCCTGCAAAGTTAGCCCAAGAGTTAGCTGCTCACTGGGAGAGGACATAACTTTGATGAGGCAGTGCCCTTCAGTTAAAAGCAATTTCTGGAGAAGGACATGGTTCTGAGATATCTCCAGCCAACACTCCTGGCACCTGGGCCAGTGAGGGCTCTTGTCCCTTAGGGTGATCTGGGCAGGTGTCATGGTTTGGATATAGAATGTCCCCTGAAGAGCTCATGTATTAATGTTCAGAGTTGATATAATTAAGCCATGAGGGTTGTAATTTCATCAGTGGATAAACCCATCATGATGGATTTATTGGGCGGGAACCTAGGCAGGTGTGGTGTGGCTGGAGGATGTTGGTCCCTGGGGGTGTGGCCTTGGGGCTGTGCTGTGTCTTCAAATCCTCTTGCTTTCTCTCTCTTGCTTTTGACTTCCATGATGTGAAAGCAGAGCACTTACTCTTTCCCTCTCTCTCTGTCTTTTGCTGCCATGCCCTGAGCTCTGCAGACCTAGCCTGACGTGGACTGAACCCCTGAAATCTCCAGAACTGCGAGCAAATAAATCTTCCTTCCTCTAAGTTTTGTGGTCAGTTGTTTTTGGGTTATAGCAGTGAGAATGCTGACTGAAACAGCAGGGTACTACAGCATTCAGTGGTTCTCAAAGTGTAGTCCCAAACCAGCAGCATCATCTTCACTTGGGAACTTAGAAGTGCAAAGTCTCAGGCCCCAGCCCAGATCCCCTGAATCAGAAACTGGTTCTAAGATCCAGCAACCTGTGTTTTAACAAACCCTCCCAGGCAGTTTGATGTAGCTAAACAGATCCACAGTACCACAAGGAGTAAGAATTCTTCTATATATATATAGTCACAGAAACATGTTCGATTATGGGAATTATAAGTATACTGATATCTGTTTACAGTTTCCTTGATCTATTTTCAAAAATGTGTTTGTTTGTTTCTTAATAGACTGACGCATGAGGGAAACTGACTCATTTGTTTCATCTGCTTAGGACCTGATGTGTTTTCCAAAAAAACTTCCAGCAGCTTCTAGAAATTGCCCATGTCTTGAAGAGCTTCAGTCTCTAGGAATACAATAGTCCCACTGGATCTATAACTTCACTTTCTATCGTTTCCCATGGCCAACCATAGCTCAAAAATACTAAATGGAAAATTCTAGAAATAAATACTTTGTAAGTTTAAATTGTGTGCCATTTGGGGTAGCATGATGAGGTCTTACACTGTCCTGCCTGGGACACGAATCACCTCTCTTTCCAGTGTATCTACACTGTATGACCTACCTACCTGTTAACCACTTAGTAGCCCTCTCGGTTATCAGACCAACTGTATCACATTGCCTGTGTTCAAATAACCCTTATTTTACTAACCCCAATGGGAAAGTAGTGATACTGGCAATTCCAATACAATAAGGAGAAGCCATTAAGTGCTTCCTGTAATGGAAAAGATGAAAGTTCTCATCTTAAAGAAAAAATAGTTGCAAACTGAAGTTGCTAAGATTTATAGTACAGTAAAATATTTTGAGAAAGCACATTCATATAATTTTTTATTGCAGTATATTGTTTCAACTGTTCTATTTTATTATTATTCTCCTCTCTCTGCAATGCTGGGGATCAAGCCCAGGACCTCACACATGCTAGGCAAGCATTCTACTACCTCTGAGCCATACCCCCAGCCCTTGTTAACCTCTTTTTTTTTTGCGGTACTGGGGATTGAACGAAGCGATGTTCTACCTCCGCGCTACGCCCCCGGCCCTATTTTTTATACTTTTATTTTGAAACCGGGTCTCATGAAGTTGCGGAGGGCCTCGCTAAGGAGAGAGAGAGAGAGAGAGAGACAGAGAGAGAGAGACAGAGAGAGAGAGAGAGACAGAGAGAGACAGGGAGAGAGAGGCAAGAGAGCTGAGGCTGGCCGCGAACCCGGATCCTTCAGTCTCCGCCTCCCAAAGTACTGAGATTACAAGTGTGCGCCACCACGCCCGGCCCCCTTGTTAATCTCTTGATGTGACAAATTTATAAATTAAACTTTATCATAGGTAGGTATATATAGGAAAAATATAGAATGTGTAGGGTTTGGTCCTTTCTGAAGTTCAGGCATTCACTGGGGGTCTTGAGACATATCCCCCGTGGATAAGAGGGCACTACTATATCTACATAACCCCCAAATAACTCAATGGAAAAGGGCTGGGTGGCATCCCCTTTATTTTAATAACAATAAAGTTGAGTACATAATGCTCAAATACTTTATACGTAGCCTACTACAAGTGAGGTTGATAGGCAGATTCGCTCAGCAAGTGGACTGTGAGACATGAGATCCAAATGAGAACAGACTCATTATTACAGGTATTAAAGCCTAAGGAAATTTCTTTTTGCAAAAGAAATATTACAGGACTTAACAGTCTTGTCTGTGTTAATGTTTCAAATGTATTTGTATCGTGTGTAACAAAATGGTGTAACAAAAATGCCTACAATAAATCGTCTAGTATTAAAAAAAAAAGAAAGGGGCTGGGTGCTGGTATCAGGGGGCCCTCAATTCAGTGCCTGCCTCCCGCAGCTCCTCTAGCTGAGGAACCCTAGGGACACTCTCATTTGTAAAAAAATAATGGCAATGATATGAAGAGAAGGAAATCACACATCATAACTGCTGAAAATCACGAGCCTGACTGACTCCCAGGGCCCTGAGTTCCAGCTCCTGCCCTGCCGTAGCCATTTGGTGGGATCTGGGGCACACCCCACCCCTCTCTGGGTGGTTACCCCATCTACAAAGTGGAGGGGCATTGATTTTGAATCAATGCCTGTGCCTGTGAGCAGGAGTTGCGTTGGTCACCCTCACCCCCCAGCCATTTGGGACCCAAGGCCTCAGGAAGGGAAGGGTCCCCCAGGGTGTTTAAAGTATCTCTTTGAGCAAAGTCCTAACTCCTGGCATGCCACTGCGGCCCTGCGTGATCAGGCGCTGGAGACTTAGACTTCGCCCTTCCTCCTCCCCTGGCAGGTTCCAGCCACTCCGTCCCCTTCCTGGTCTTCCAGCCAGCCTCCTTTACTACCTTGTGGACTTTGCATTGGTGGTCCTCTTCCAGAACATTCCACCCCAGCTCTTTACAGGGCTGGCTTCTCATCGTCTGGACCTCGGCTCAGCATCGCTTTCTGAGTCCCCCCACTTCCCTGTCTCAAGTGCTATCACGTCAGCCGTGTCGTTTCATGCAAAGCACTTTTCACACCCTGAAGCTCTCTTGTTCAGTGACGAGCTGTCTTGACTGTCGTCGGTGCTGTCCCTGGCATGTGCGGCTCTGCGAGGCTGGAACTTCTGACCCCGTCTCCATCCTGACAGCATCCCCAGCCAATAGCTCTAGCACACAGTTAGTGCTCAAAAAATAGTTTTGAATGGATGAGTGAGCAGAGACCTGCCCCTGGGAGCTCAGGCTGGCTTCGTCCTCTTCCTCTTTGGCTCTCATCTCAGACAAATGGGTTCCAACAGGCAGGCCCGCTCCCTCATGCTGCCACATCACGGTACCTCTGGCTCCTTCCATCCTTCCCAGGGACGTGCCGGACGGGCTGGGTCTGGCTCTGCTAACTTGGGTGACCACTCCTAGAGCCTGGTTCCCTGCAGCCTCTTTGGGCCTCTGAAGCAGGGGGTAGAGAGGGAGAGAAAAGAAGAAGAGGGAGAAGAGAAAAGGGGGCCGGACTTGGCTTTGCCTGCCAGGTAAGGATGTGGAGGGACTTATGTCACCTGGGAAATATGGTGGTGTAATGCAGATGACAGCACCGTGCAAGTCTAGACGTGGTATCAACAAACCCGGGGCAGGAGCTGGGCTGCTGGCTGGGGGCACGGGGAAGTGTTGGGGTGACTCCTTGGGGAAGGGCAGGAAATGGCCATTTCCTGAGCATGCCTGCCAGGTACTGTCATAGGAGAATTTCATGAGGATCCTCGCACCTGCCAGGTGGCACCCAGATTACCAGTGTCACTTGTGCATGTGAGGAGAGAGGGTCTAAGAGTTGGAGGAACAGGCCCAGGTATAGAGTGGGGATCCACACACGGTTCCGTCAGAACCCCAGGTCCAGTCTCATTCTCTCCCTCCTCGGGACTCTGGGCTGCAGCTCCATGGCTCCCAGGCTTGGGCATCTGGTCAAGTTCCTCAACCTCTCTGAGTTTTCTCAGGGACAGCATGTTATCGTTACCCCACTCCTCCAGTTGGGTCAAGGACTGAATGCATGGCTCTGTGTCCTGGGCCCGTCTTCCTTCTTCCTGGGCATAGATAGCCCCGCCCAGGGGGGAAGGAAGGAGATGGGAGGGAGGGAACGTAGAGATGAAATGAAATGCCCTCTAATTGACTCCAAGGAAATGGAGCTACCTTGGGATCCTAGCCCTGCCAGAATCTTTCTTCTCGGGGCCTGCCCAGTAGATCTCCCTGTCCCCCCATATGTGGTGGCACCCGGGTCAGTCTGCCTGCCACCTTCCTACTCTGTTGGCAGTGTGAGCAGGATCAGGTTGCAGGAGGAGCAGTATCTGGGCATCTACGCCAAAGGTTCCTGAGGAGTCGGTGGTAAGAGGTCACCTGCCACGGACCAGGCCCCGGCACAGCACTTGAGATGTCACTGACGACCACCCAAGACCTTGGCGAGTGACATGAAGAGGAGAGTGGTCTTTCCCTTCTCCTTTTAGAGAGGACCAAGCTGAGGACCAGAGAGGCCAGGTCAGCTCCGCAGTCACACTGCACAGCCCTGGTGGGGCTGAATTCCCTCCACCAAAATCTCGCCTGGCTTTTGGCTCTCATGTGGACCAACAGATTGAGTAGGCCAGTGCACCTCTTCTTTGGGACTCAGTTCTTCCATCTATAAAATGAGGACCACATGACCTTTCGGAGCCCTCCCAGCTCTGCCATTCCTTGAGCCGCCATCTTGAAATTCTGGCCTCGTGTTCCCCTGCTCCTCGAAACGGTTGGTTTGCTTGTCTCTCTTGTGTGTGGAACTGGGCCGGCCCAAATGGCAGCAGTTTGGGTCAGGCTTGCTGGGGTAAAGGCACGGCTTCCTCTGTGGTCTCTGGGTCTGAGAATGTCTACCAGAATCCTCACTCCACAGAGAATGTAGTGTCAGGGCCTCTCGCTAACTTGGGAGAGAGCTTCTGATAGGTTTTGTTTGTTTTTGGTGTTCTTTCTTAATTGCACCATTTTAACTATTTTTAAACGTATGATTCAGTGGCATTAAGTTAATTCACATTATTGTGCAACCATCTCCACTATCCGTCTTCAGAACTTTCCCATCATCCCGAACTGAAACTCTGTCCCCATGAAACAAGGACCTCCTGTTCTCTCCCTGCGGCCCCAGGTCATGGGCCTCTTACACCAAGACTGGGGATAATTAACTTTTGATGCCACCCTTCCCCCGCTCCCAGGTTCAGAGGAGGGAAAGGGCGATTTGACAGTGTGACTGATTTCTAAGGAGTCGGGGACATTCTTAAGCAGGCGAGGAGGGTGAGCGTTAGGTTCCATGGCTCCAATAGCACAGAACAGACTTCTGGCCTCAAGATATCTCTCCTGGAGTGTGTTGGTGCCTACAGCTGGACTGTGAGCCTTCATTTATTGTCCTTTCTCTGGGGTTCTCTCTTCAAGTCTCTCCCTCCCTCTGTTCCTCAGCTCTCGGGAGCGGATGCGTAGCTGGTGTTATGAGAAGAACATTGGGTCACCTCGGGGCAGGAAATCCGCTTTCCAGTTCTGGCACTGCCTCTGACTGTACGGTCTTAAGTAACCAGCATGAACCCTAGAGGCTTAGGACACCCTCATCTGTCAAGTGGGGTAAGGACACCAGCTGTCAGGGGGGTGGGAACGCAGCGAGGTACTTCCTGGGAAGGTGGAAGGTGGAGCTCCAGTAAAAGAAGACCAGAGCCCAGCTCTGTGGCTGGCCCCTCCTCTCTCCTCACCTCGGGAAGATGCTCAGGGGACATGGGGGTGGCCTCTGACCCCTGTGTCTATGGAAGGCTCCAAAGCCCACAGGTTCAGAAGATGGCACATGGCCAAGTTTCCTGAAGGTCATACTAGTTGTCAGCCTCTATTTTATTTTATTTTGGTACTGGGGATAGAATGCAGGGGCATCCTACCTCCAAGCTATACCCCCAGCCATTTTTATGCTATTTTTTATTTTGAAACAGGATCTTGCTGAGTTGCTGAGGGTCTCCCTAAGTTGCTGAGGCTGGCCTCAAACCTGGGATACTCCTGTTTCAGCCTCCCAAATACTAGGATTACAGATGTGAGCCACAGTGCCCGGCCTCTTTCCACTCGCCTTCCCCATGGGCTGTGAGTCTACTAATTCTAGGGAATGATTCTATTACGTCCCCCTGGTGCCTGATGCTTGCTGAAGGGCATCGAGCTGTTTCTACTCACAACACTTCAGACACCACATGTGTGGGTTTTCTTTTTATATCAACCAGTTCTCTAACTCTCTGGACACCAATGGGTTGTCCTACATTTGGGACTAACTATCCAGGGTTTGCATCAGAAGCCATAGGTTTGAGGGCTCAGTCCCACAAGACTGCACTCACTTCAGGTGCCAGTCACAAGCACCAGGTCCCCAGGCTGTTCACACTGTCCCAACTTAGTTGCAAAGTCCGGAGGATTCCCACAACCTTTCAGGTTTAATGCTTTGGCTCATGAAACTCCAGAAAACACTTTGCTTATGATTGCTGATGTATTATAAAGGATCCAAACGAACAGGCAGAGCAAGAGGCACACAGCCAAGGTCGGGAAGGGTCCGGAGCACAGGCGCTTCTGTCCCCATGGAGCGGAGATGAGCCACCCTCCCGGCATGTGGCCATATTTGCCAACTTGGAAACTCTCCAAACTTTGTTGTTCAGGGGTCTTAATGGAAGTTTCATTACATAGGCTCGATTGATGAAATCACTGGCCCTTGGTGGGTTACTCCATCTCCGCTCCTTCTCTCCTCCTCTGAGACTGCAGAGTTGGGCCGAAAGTTTTTAGCTTCTATTCTAGAAGCCTACCAAGAGTCAAGAGTTGCTTCATTAGAACAAAAGAGGCTCCCATCACCCTTATCACACAGGAAATTCCAAGGGTTTGGGGAGTTTTGTGCCAGGAATGGGGCCCTCCTCTGCCCAGTAGGAGGCTTAGCAAAATGGAGCCAGGGTGCTGTCGTTGATAATGTTTCTTAGTGAAACCACCATGTGTTGACATGCAAGCTACAGGGAGATTGTGCCGCCTTTCCCCTTCCTCATGTGGAAAGCAGGGATGTACTAGCTATCTGGTTGCTGCATAACCAAAACTTAGTGTCTCACAACAGTGCATGTTTATCACCTCCCAGGTTCTGGGGTCAGGAATTGAGGTGCAGCTCGGGCGACTGGGGCTCAGGTCAAGTTGGTGTGGAAGATTCATTTCCAAGCTCACTAACATGGCTATTGGAAGGATCCAGTTCCCTCTAGGTTATTGGGCTGAGGGTCTCCATTCTGTGCTGGCTCTTGGTCAGGGGTCTCCCTTGGGTCCTTGTCACATGGGCCTCTCCATCGGGCAGCTCTCAACATGGTGGCTGGGTTTAGCAGAGTGATCAAGTTAAAGGACAAGCGAGGGCACAGGAGCAAGAAGAAAGTCAAACTCTTTTATTACCTCATCCCAGAGATGGTTAGCCCATAACTTTTGTCATGTTCTATTTGTTACAGATGCACATTCAAAAGAAGGGGATAGCCAGGTGTGGTGGTGCACGCTTGTAATCCCAGTACTTGGGAGGCTGAGACAGGAGGATCGAAGGTTCAAGGACAGCCTCAGCTACTAAGTGAAGCCCCCTGCAACTGTGAGACCCTGTTTCAAAATAAAGAATAAAACATAGGGCTGGGGTGTAGCTCGGAGGTAGAATGCCCCTGGGTTCAATCCCCAGCACCACAAAGAAAAAAAAAAGAAGGGAATTATACCAGGCACAGATACTAGGATTGGGGGGCCGTTGGAGACCTTCTTAGGGACAACCCCCCACAAGGGTTAATAATAATACTTACCCTAAAGAATTACCATGGGGACAAAGCATGACAATGTTTGTGAAAATAATTGCTCTGAATATGTCAAAGCATTATGTAAATGCTATTTTTGTATTATGAATCATCAGTTATGCCTGATATTAATGATAAAACTTAAAGTTTTGCTAATAATCACAGCTGTGGAGAAGAAAAATCATAGACCATCAGCGCTATAAAGGACATCAGAAACCAACTATCACATCCCCCTCATTTTTTAAATGGTGAAATGGTGCCTTTAAAGTCATTCAAGTCGGGCGTGGTGGCTCACGCTTGTAATCCCAGTACTTGGGAGGCTGAGACAGGAGGATTGCAAGTTTGTGGCCAGCCTCAGCTGCTTAGTGAGGCCCTCCACAACTTAGTGAGACCCTGTTTCAAAATAAAGAATAAAAAATAGGGCTGGGGGTGTAGCCTGGAGGTAGAATGCCCCTGGTTTTGCAAAAAAAAAAAAAAGAATAAAAAGTAAGGTCCTGCATTGTAAATGGAAGGCTTGTCTAGACTCCTTGTTCAGTACTTTTTTTTTACTTTATTACCTTGCATCTAGGTAGGATATTAATCATAAAAAAGAGGCAC
The DNA here is from genome assembly GCA_004027185.1 of Glis glis. Classification (NCBI taxonomy): domain Eukaryota; kingdom Metazoa; phylum Chordata; class Mammalia; order Rodentia; family Gliridae; genus Glis; species Glis glis. The sequence continues at coordinate 15,365 of PVJS01042981.1, forward strand.
ATAATTTCTTATGGGGAAGGGGTTCTTAAGGTACTTCTTGACACCATACCTGTGTGATGTCGTAAGTTTAGTTAAGTACAGGCTGCCTGCTAAGTCTGAATCGTGTCGGATGCTGGGGTAGCCAGACTGGCGAAGGCAGGAGTCCAGTGGTTTTCAGCCCTCGCTGCCTATCAGGACCATCTATGGAGCTTCTGCAATGTGATTGAATTGGTTCAGGGTCCAGCCCGGGCACTGGGAGCTCTCTAAGTTCCAAAGGTTTCAGCCATGGGAAGACCAGTGGCATCATCTTTATTCAGGCGAGGGTATACCTCCTTAATCCACCATCAAACGTGGATGCAGATCAAAGCCAGCAAGCTCTGTCCACTGCTTGCTTTTGTGAACCATATTATATGGGAACGCAGGCATGCGCATTTGGCACCAACATTTACAAATGCTTTTGTGCTACCACGGCAGAGCCGAGTGGTCATCATTGAGACCACAGGGCCTGCGTAACCCACCCGCCATGGACTATTTGGTTCTTTAAAAGAAAAACCTGCCAAGCCCTGAGTGCGATGAAGGGAATAGTTGGAGCTAGGTATGTGGGTCGGGGTGAAATCTTGGGAATCATTTCCATAGAACTGAGAGGAGAAGCCAAGGAAAGTCCCCAAAGGTGTTAGAGATTCCAGAGAGGGAGAGGAGGGGGGGGTCACAAGCACAGACCCTGGGTGGGAGGAAGCTCAAGAGAAGGATGAAGAGGATAATACGAAGATAGAGAGACAGTGGTCAGGGAGGTGGCAGATGACCGCAAAGAGGGGGTGCCGGGAGCCAAGGGCAGTGAAAGCTGGGGTGCTGGTGGCAGGAGAGGGGTGCTTGACAGCCCGAGTGGGGGCGGTGGGGTTTGCACCTGGCCAGTGACCTTTGGATCTTAAAGATAGACTAGCCAGGCGTGGTGGCACACACTTGTAATCCCAGGATTTGGGAGGCTGAGACAGGAGGATCGCAGGTTCATGGCCAGCCTCAGCAACTTAGTGAGGCCCTCTGCAACTTAGTGAGACCATGTTTCAAAACAAAAGAATAAAATTTGGCTGGGGGTGTAGCTCAAAGGTAGAATGCCCCTGGGTTCCATCCCCAGTACCACACACACACACACACACACACACACACACACACAAATAAAAAAATAAAAAATAAAGATACATTGTAAAAAATTAATTAAAAAGAGATTGAGAGATCAAGAATGCAAGAGAAAAAATAATCAAAATACAGAAAAATAGAGGTGACCACCTGAAAGTTTTACTATATAAGCATTATAGGCATTTTCAAAAAGGAGAAAAATGTGTCTGTTTGACGACACAAAGGAGCAATAAGAAAAGATCACGCAGTTTTCAAATAACTGTTCTGCCTCTCTCGTGAAGCCATATTTTTGAGGAACGGGATGTTGCATTTATATTTTCTGATCCCATCAACTAAATTGAAACTGTTCTCTTCCTCTTTGTCTCTTCTCCGTCATCTTTCTCTGGGGCTATGGACACACACGTGTACCTAGTTCACGCCTCTCAATGTAGACGTTTAAAAAGTGATTTCATATTTTCGGATGTCTCTCAGGGAGACAGGTCTTCGTGTGACTAATCTTTTTCTGTAGAAATCACTTGCTGCTGAGCCAGCTGACTCCACATGGTCGATTTGGGCACCATCTCTCAGAGGTCCCCGCCCTTCCTCCTTCTCTCTCTCGATAACTTTCACTCTCTTTTTTTTTTTTTTTGCAGTACCAGGGATTGAACGCAGGGGCGTTTTACCTCCACGCTACACCCCGGCCCTATTTTTTTATACTTTATTTTGAAACCGGGTCTCACGAAGTTGCGGAGGGCTTCACTAGGTAGGTAGGTAGGTAGAGAGAGAGAGAGAGAGAGAGAGAGAGAGAGAG
>PVJS01042982.1:0-17263 GCA_004027185.1 Glis glis
TTTCTTTTTTTTTTTTTTGCGGTACTGGGGATTGAACCCAGGGGTGTTCTACCTCCGTGCTATACCCCCGGCCCTATTTTTTCTACTTTATTTTGAAACCGGGTCTCACGAAGTTGTGGAGGGCCTCACTAGGTAGAGAAAGAGAGAGAGAGAGACACAGGGAGAGGGAGAGAGGGAGAGAAAGAGTGAGGGGGGGGGGAGAGAGAGAGAGAGAGAGAGAGAAAGAGGGAGAGAGAGCAAGAGAGCTGAGGTTGGCTGCAAACCCGGATCCTCTGGTCTCCACCTCCCAAAGTACTGGGATTACAAGCGTGTACCACCACGCCCGGCCTGCATTATCTTTCACCAAGTCCTCCCGTACACACCCATGACCCACACAGCATCTATAAACAACTTTGATTGATTTTCTTGTGATCTTTTCCTCAAGGGAGTCAGTGCAGGCAGTGAGTTGATAAGGGGTGTGGAAACATTATGTTTCTTCCTTGGCATCACAAAGAGAAGAGGAGAACAGCAAGGCCTAATAAAGGATGAAGGCTGGAGCCAGAGAGAGGCTGTTTTAGGTCTCCAGTCCCAGCTACTTGGGAGGCTGAGGCAGGAGGATCGCTTGAGCCCAGGAGTTCACGGCCAACCTGGGTAACACAGAAAGATCCTTCTTCCAAATTAAAAAAAAAAAAATGAAGCCAGGTGTGATAGCGCACACCTATAATCCCTGTACTTGGGAGGCTGAAACAGAAGGATCGCAGGTTTAAGGTCAGCCTCTGAAACTTAGGGAGACCCTGTTTCAGAATAAAAAAATAAAAAGGGCTGGGGGTATAGCTTGCAGGTGGAATGCCCCTGGGTTCGACCTTAGTACCAAAATATGAATAAATAAATAAATAAATAAAGATTAATTTAAAGTTTAAAAAGATACCTGAGCATGGCATAAGGACATTTAGAAACACTATAATTTGAAGATAATTATTCTACAGCTCTTCTAGGGATCCATATACCTGGTTATCCCATATGGAAAGAACTGGACATTGAGAAAAATAGAAAGAAGTATTCCTTTCTTCTAAGTGAAAAATTGTTAACAATATTATGGTAAGATTGATGCCTTAAATGTATCTATCATTGTCATCCAGATATTCATTTCTAATTATATGAAGATTCTGCATAGGTTGAAGCCATTATACCTTAGGGACTGACACAGACAAGGAAGGGATTCCCATGGAGAACAGATTGTAATGGACCAGGTACTGCGTGGAGTTGAAGGCAGAATGATAGTAGTTACCATTTGATATATTAGCTACCATTAACACCATAGTATCTACTGTATACCAGGCCCAGCCTTAGGCACATTACATGCAGGCTACTAATTTCCCAAAGCTGTATTGAGTCTCAGCTGTACAAAGAAAAAGAAGGGTGCTCTGAGCCCACGCACCAGTGGGCAGGGAGCTGGTCTCCATCCCCAACACGGCTCTGCCCTGCACATCCTCTGCTTCACTGAAGTTCCTGCATCTCAAATACATTTAATATGAAAAACAAAATATGACATTCAGGGACTTATTTCAGTATCAGAATCCCTAGTAAGCATTTACAAGCTTTCTTATGCTCCATGTAGTTAGCTCATCAGCACCTTTGCCCTTCGTCTGGGAAGTTCTCCAAGACCTTTGCAAAGATCTGCCCATGTAAGTGTGACCTTGTAGCTTTAATTCTACAAGGAATGCCTTCATATTTTTGTAATGCAACTTAACTCTTTAAAACTTCGTTTTTAATTGACATATAATAATGCGTATTTATGAAGTACCAGATTATTTATTTATTTATTTTAAATTTTGAGACAGGATCTCCCTAAGTTGCTGAGGATGGCCTTGAACTTGAGGTCTTCCAACCTCAGCTTCCCCAGTAGCTGGGTACACAGGCATGGGCCACAATGCCCAGGTATGAAGTAACTTTTAGGAAAACCTGAAGGAGTGTCAAATAAATAAGGCAGGTAAATTAATAAGTAAGTAAATACATGAAGACAACTCCCCCACGCTGGAGAGATGAAATCAGGTCATGCCTACCCTCTTGGCTCCATGTGGGCTTGGTTGTGGCTGATCTGGCCTCTCTATAAGCTCACCAGGACTCAACGAGCCACATCCGATCATTCCTGTCATCTTACCTAGAACAAGCTATCACCAATGCAGAAGCCTTGGATGCTGTGAGCAGATCAGACAGTCAGAACAAATGGCTCATTGACTCGTGCAAGTTGTAAACAGTCCCAAGGCACTGAGCATCTCCGCTCACCCAGTGATCCTTGCCGCTGTTACTACAATCTCCCTGTGCTGAGCAGGGAGTCTGAGGGTCTGGGTAGGATCTCCAGGCACTCCGCCCAGGCAGGAGAGAGAATGAGAAGGCCTGCCGCGCCCCCAGCCTCCAGCCACCGGGGACCCACTGCAGGCCACGGACTCTGGTCCTCCTCCCTTGTTCCAGCTCTGGCCACACCACACAGTGGAAAGCAGCTTCGCCCTGTGTTGGCTTGGTTCATCGGTGAAACCTGACTTCCCAAACGAATGTTAATATCCCTGGGACCAGAGCTCATGGGCTGCAGTACCAAACAGAGAAGTATTTAAGCTGAGGATTTTTTATTTAAAATCCTGCATCTGCTATGTATGAGTTTCATAAGCCTTATTATTGTTGTATGTTTTAGTTTTCTTATAAAGGAATGCTAATAGAACTAATTACAAAGGTGTGCGGTCAATTTCTCAGCTAAGCACACAGTAAGTGCTCAAATGTAGTCCATCCCTATCCTTCATCCATGGAAAAGTTTACTCCACTTGCATTCAGTAAGTAGCGGTTAAGAACATTCTAGCCCATTGCCAGGCATGGTGGCAGACTCCTGTAATCCCAGTACTTGGGAGGCTGAAACAGGAGGATCTCAGGGTTCAACGCCAGTCTTAGCAACTTAGTGAGGCCCTCAGAAAATTATCAAGATCCTGTTTTAAAATAAAGAGGCTGAGCCGGGCGTGGTGGCGCACGCTTGTAATCCCAGTACTTTGGGAGGTGGAGACCGGAGGATCTGGGTTCGCGGCCAGCCTCAGCTCTCTCTCTGTCTCTCCCTCTCTCTCTCTCTCTCTCTATCCTTAGTGAGGCCCTCCGCAACTTCGTGAGACCCGGTTTCAAAATAAAGTATAAAAAATAGGGCCGGGGGCGTAGCAGAGGTAGAACGCCCCCGCGTTCAATCCCCGGTTCCGCAAAAAATAAATAAATAAATAAAGAGGCTGGAGGTATAGCTCCAAGGTAGAATGTCCCTGGGTTCAAACCCCACTACCCAAACAAAACAAACAAACACACACACACACACACACACACACAATGAAACAAAAATAAGTTTTATTTTTGTAAGCTGCTGAGATTTGGGGGTTATCAGACTACTTAGCAAACTTTTCCTAATGCCCTTGCTCCTTAAACTTTAGCTGTGTTACTGGGAGGTTTCTGAGGGAAAAGCCGGGTCTTGAACATATCTCTTTATGGTTAATGCAAATGGGCTCATGCAAGTAAGAACTTTGCTCCAAGCTTCCCCAGCTGGTGAGGGTGCATCTGTGAAGCTGATGTTGATTCTCTGAGTCTAAACTCCTTGCTCTCTCCTCTAAATGCTAAAAACCAACAGGTACTCATAAAATACTTGTATTGGGGTCATAAATTTCCAAACTGGTGTCAACTAGGCAAAAGGCAGAGCAAGCCTAGTGAAAGTTCTTTGAACGCACCCTTGAAAATAATGACAGTGTGTCATATATATTGTATACGTATATATACATGAGGCTGGCCTTGAACCAGCGATCTTCCTGTCTCAGTCTCCCAAGTACTGGGATTATAGGTATGCCCCACAATGCCCGCTTTATCAATCTATATTTTACTACCCTTGTGAATGAGCCCAGATTCCTATGTGAAGAGGACATGGTGGTACATAAATAAATGTTTCTGCATTTTCATATCATAAAGAATTTATACTCTTGTATAAATTAGTGAACTTTTGGGGGGGGCTGGGGATGGAACCCAGGGCCTCACACATACAAAAATGAAAAATGTTCTGCCACTAAGTCACACCTCAGCTCTGGATGTCTTTTTATTTAAGTTGTACAAAAAAAGACATTTTATAATGAAAAACATCTGTTTTTTTTTTAGCATGTGCAATCCACATATTTTTCTTTTCTTTTTTTTATGGTACTAAGAATTGAACCCAGGGTCATTCTACCTCTAGACTATACCCCAGACCTTTTTTAAATTTTTTTTTATATTGAAACAGGGTCTCATTAAATTGCTGAGGCTGGCTTCGAACCTGCGATCCTCCTGTCCCAGCCTCCCAGGTACTGGGATTATGGGCATTCCACATGATATTTGACACAAGAAGATTAACAAAATTGCCCTGAGTTACCCTTCAGAGGTAACAGTAACTTCTTTTACCCTGGACATCTCATCTCGTTGCAACAGGAGAGGCCCATATCAAGATTATATTCATTATATTATATTCATTATATATATTATGTTATATTAATTATATTATATTATATATATATTATATTATATATATTATACTATATTATATTCATTATATTAATTCTTTCTCCCAGACGATGCTCATACATCCCTACTCATCACCCCAATGTTCAGCTAATACTAATTGGCATGAAACAACATGACTACCAAAAAAAGCGAAACGATGAGACTGTTGCTAGGCTAAAGGTGATGCTATTGGAAGGCTAAAGAAATTGAAGCTTCAAGTTGTGTCCTATCAATGTGTGTATATGGTTGTGTCTTTTTGTAAAACTACACGTGTCTATGGAAGTTCATTCAGAGAAGTAGCCTGTTAGGAGCTAACCACGGAGCTACAGGAACAGGATCTGACCTGATATGTTTGTGGGGCTGGTCAAGTGGTTTCTGCAAGTCTCTGTGTCTGCCTGAGAAGAGAGGATGGAGATGAGGTCACGGGAACAAGGCCAAGACATGACCCATAAGCAGGAAGACAGGCAGAAAACCCATGGATTCTCTGATGTCTCTGAGCCTGGTGCGAGCATCCTGCAAAGCTGGGGTCCTTTGTTACTCAGCTGCACAAGCAGACCTGGCCCAGAAAGTAGAGAAGCTGAAGAAAGATCTAGAGGATCCGGCAGAAGCGCCACATCCAGCCACTGCTCTACACCAGGAAGCTGAGCTGTCAGATCAGCAGGGGTGAACTGCAGAATGGCTGCTGCTCAGCCGGCATGGTGGTACACGCCCGTAATCCCAGTCCTCGGGAGGTTGACACGGAGGACCAGGAAAACTACTCCATAGTCACAGTAGTTAGTGATGACATCTGCAGACACAAGGGTACATCACACCAATCTAAACCAAGTATGGGTCCACAGCACCATTCCCCTAATTGGATCTGAAAAGGTTCAGTGGCTTCTCCAGGGCTCACAGGAGGCGTGTAGCAACAGGAGGGGCAAGGGAAACAGACGCTGGCATGGCTAGTCACAGGTCAATAGCTTATTTCAGCCAATTACAATTAAAATAACTTTTCCTAAGTTTGGTTGGTGTGTTTGTCATGTGCCAACAGGGTTTAGCTAAAGTATATCCTTCATAGTAGTCTTACCTGTGTATTTCTATTAGGGAGACCAGAGAGAGATATTTGTAGGCACATTAAAGTTGGAAGGGAAGCAGCAACTATTCTATTTTTTGTTTTTAGTTTTTTTGTTTGTTTGTCGTTTGCTTTTTTTTTGCACTTAACATTGAACCTAGGGGTATTCTAACTCAGAACTACACCACAAGCCTTTTTTTATTTTGAAACAGGGTCTCACTAAGTTGCTGAGGGTCTTGCTGAAGCAGAGGCAGGCCTCTAACCTGTGCACCCCCAGGACCTAAGTGTCTCAGTGTTTCAAGCATTTTAAGCTATATTTAAAACAAAGAGAATTTTTGCCATCTATTTTAATAAGTGATTTAAAATTCTACTTAAGCCCTCGCCTGCCTGTCTATAAAAAAAGGCCCAGCATAAAAATGCTCCTCTTTCTTTTTTTTTTTTTTTTTTGAGGTACTGGGGATTGAACCCAGGGGTGTTCTACCTCTGAGCTACACCCTCGGCCCTATTTTTTATCCTTTATTTTGAAACCAGATCTCACGAAGTTGCGGAGGGCCTCACAAAGTAGCTGAGGCTGGCCGCGAACCTGGATCCTCCGGTCTCCGGTCTCCGCCTCCCAAGTACTGGGATTACAAGCATGCGCCACCACGCCCGGCTAAAATGCTCCTCTTTCTTAGACTGGAGACTAGGTTCCCTGCAGGACGATTTGTGCAGCCGAGTGGCTGCCACCTTTGGCTGGTACCACGGAAGCAGTCTTTCTCTACCTGAGTATCGTTATGTGCATATGGAAGGGAACCTTCCCTCCCGGGCAGTCCTGGAGATCAGTGGACACTGCTCACATTCCTTCCTATTAAACTTGTATTTCTGGACATGAGTTTAACTCTCTGTATCTGCTAAATCTCAGGGTTTTGGGGAGGTCTCCCTTTCTGTTCGGTCTCAGCTCCTTGGAAACTTAAATCTGAAGTTATCCAATTTTTGCTCAAACTTTTCAAACATTCTTTCTCAGTTACTGCTCCTGAACTCTGCCTAACCTTTGCCAATATTCGACAGAGTCCTTAATGAGATTGTTTTATGTTGTCATGCTAGAAAATTGAAAATTAAGGAGCTTTGATTTCTTAGTAGAGGAATCACATAAGGGAATCTGTGCACTCACTTTCATTCTTTATCTTCTAATTAGAGGATTGGACTTTCTTAAGCAAAAAGAATGAGGAGACGAGAGACTATTACAAAGACATTATTTCAGCGTTCACTTTTCCCGTTCTTTCGTTTTTATTCCCACCTTACCGTGATTTTAATTTATAATTAAGAAACCTGAAATGATCTTTGCTGATAGAGAAGTAAGAAGATCTGTGGTGTTCTCAGAGTTTTGAAGAATGGGAAAGTTAAAAGAGGGCATTCCTGCTCTGAAGTGCGAGAGAGGTTCACCCTGGGTGCCCAGTGCGTCCTGGGCAGATATTTCACTATGGTCTGTCCCATGGGCCCATTCTCCTCATCGGTCCCTGCCAGCCCTTTGTGTCCCCATCATCTCATCAACATTCGCTGATCTTTTAGTGAGCATCTGTGAGGAGCCAGGCATTCCCCCTACTTCCAACAACCTATCCCCATGCGCACCCCACTTTAGATAAACCTTCACGTCCATAACGACCTGCTTCTCCTCACTTCTTTTATAAAGATGTCTGACCTTAGAATATCCCATAACCTTCAGAACTCTTAAATCATATCTGTTCTACTTGTGTGTGTGCGTGCATGCACATTTACACACACATACGTGCACACACACACATGCACACACACACAAGAGTACACAGTTGGACACTGTATAATAATGTTTCTGTCCACAGCGGATCACATATTCGATGGTGTTCCCATGAGATAATAATAGAGCTGAGGAATTCGTACAGCCTAGTACTTTTTCCTGTGCCATTTTATGTTTTGATATGTTCAGATATGCAGATGTTATTGTGTGACAATTTTCTACTGTATTCAACACAGTAAACACAAAGCATAGTTTTGTAGCCTAGGAGCAACAGGCAGTACCACACAGCCTAGGAATGTGTCATACTGTACCTTCTTGTGCAAGTGCACTTTATCAAGTTCACCCAATAATAAAATTGCCTATGGAATCCAGCCTCAGCAACTTAGCAAGACCCTGTTTCAAAATAAAAATAAATAAACAAAAAAGGTTGGGGTAGAGCTCGGAGGTAAAATACCCCTGGGTTCAATCCCCACTACTCAAAAAAAAAGTATCCTAATTGTTAAACTATGCATAGCTATAACTGTGTTTGTAGTGTTTGTATGTGTGCATGTATGTATATACACATAGATATAGACTATATGTAGTAAATACACAAAAGAGAGACAGAATAAGAGAGAGAGAGAGAGACCAACCACATCCCTTTTAGCATTATAGCAAAATATAACTCTGAGACATATTGGGCTCTGTGACAAGAAGGACCCAGAATTCATGGAGCTCTCCTATCACTTGCTAAGCACCACCAGGCCCTTAAATAACATTATTTTGTTTTCTCAACAAATAATTATGAAACTGGCCAGGATCCAAACACTGGACAACACTTCTGTGAGTCTGGGGAACTGGTACTCCTGCCTGCACTGCTGGGGGTGAAAACTGGCCTCATGCCTGGGGAAGGCAATTCACTAACCTGTAGAAAAGTCATACATAACCCTTGACCCAGTGATCGCTCCTGTGGGAGTTGAACAGACAGATTTGCAAGTGCATGAAACGACATATGTTTAAGTTCTGTCGTGGTTATATTTGTATGAGATCCAAAAAGAAATCTTTAAAAATCCCATCAATTAGGGCATCATCAAGTGAATGATGGTTCAACTTTACAAGTGAATTTCCAGCAGCTGTAAAATGAAGGAAAAAACTCTTTCTGTGCTGAGATGGAAAGATGAGCTCAGAGATCGACTGTCCTGTGGAAAAGCCAAAGTGTGAAACAGTGTACACAGTATGTACTTGTGCTTGCTCATATCCCTCTAAAGAAAATCAAGTCGTAGATACGAGTTGCCTGCTATAGGCAGAAGGTAAGTCTAGATGGACAGAGACAGGGATAGAAATATGGGTTCTGATGGCATGTCTTTTAATGTGCATTGATTTGTGACTCCCGTGAACATATTATCTATTAAAAATTTACATTAAAAATTTCAGATGGGTGTGGTGGTGCATGCCTATAGTCCCAGGTACTTGGGAAGCTGAGGAAGCAAGATTGCTTATGCCCAAGAGTTTGAGGCCAGACCGGGCAATCTAAAATTTTAACATTTTTTTAAAGTCTGAGAATATATTGGATATATTTAACCAGGTGAGTATAGTATTTTAACTATTTTTTTTTTGCAGTACCGGGGATTGAACCCAGGGGCGTTCTACCTCCGGGCTACACCCCCGGTCCTATGATTGAACCCAGGGGCGTTCTACCTCCGGGCTACACCCCCGGTCCTATTTTTTTATGCTTTATTTTGAAACCGGGTCTCACGAAGTTGCGGAGGGCCTCACTAGGTAGGTAGAGAGAGAGAGAGAGAGAGAGAGAGAGAGAGAGAGAGAAAGAGAGAAAGAGAGAGAGAGAGAGAGAGAGAGGAGAGAGTTGAGGCTGGCCGTGAACCCGGATCCTCCGGTCTCCGCCTCCTAAAGTACTGGGATTACAAGCGTGCGCCACCACGCCCGGCTTAACTATTTTTTAAAAATAATATACTTCATCTTTTCATGCACTTTAGATTTACAGAATGGAGCAGTAAATACATGGTTTCCACATGGATGTCACCCACCCCCACAGCTGCCTGTATGATTAATATCTTGCAAATCTGTGGTACATTTGATGAGTTAGTATTGATATATAAGACCACAGTTGGCGTTAAGGCTAACTCTTTGCATCATACATTCTATGGGTTTCAACAAATATATAATATGGGTCTACCATTATGGTGTCATACAAACTAGTTTCACTAAGCTAAAAGTCCCCTGTGGTGCACCTATGGAGATCAGTAGGAAGCTTCCTCGAAAGACTAAAAAAGGAACCGCCATATGTCCCAGCTATACCACTCCTTGATATGTTTCCAAAGTTTCAAATATTCTAAACATTTAAAATGCTATTTTGTGCCGGGCGTGGTGGCGCATGCTTGTAATACCAGTACTTTGGGAGGCGGAGACCAGAGGATCCAGGTTCACGGCCAGCCTCAGGGCTCTCTCTCTCTCTCTCTCTCTCTCTCTCCCTGTCTCTCTCTACCTTCGTGAGACCCGGTTTCAAAATAAAGTATAAAAAAATAGGGCTGGGGGTGTAGTGCGGAGGTGGAATGCCCCTGTGTTCAATCCCCGGTACCGCAAAAAAAGCAAAAAAAAAAATGCTATTTTGTTAAAAATTGGCTGGGGGTACGCATAGTTCAGGGATAGAGTGCTTGCTTAGCATATATAAGGCTCTGGGTTTGATCCCTAATACCCAAATTAAAACAAAACAAAAACAAAAACCCGAACAAATCCAAAAAGCACACGCATTATTTGTGTAAGTGTGTGTATATGTGTGTGTGTGTGTGTGTGTGTGTGTGTGTGTGTGTGTGTGTGTGTAAAATCTCTGGATAGACTTCTAGTCCAGAAAAAATGGCATAGACTCCTTCTCCCATCCTTCCTCCTGGCAGAATAACATAAGAGGCACCAAGGGAAACGGGCATGTGGCGAGAGGAAGATGATATGGCTGGGGCCTCTAGATCTAATAAGAATATCCAATGGGTCATTTACCCCAATTTCACCCAAGTTAATGTCTTCTGCATTCTTCTTTCATTTTGTTTTGGTTTTGATACTGGGGTTTGAAACCATGTGTATTCTACCTCTGAGGTACACCTTCAGCCTTTTTTTATTTTTTTTATTTTGAAACAGGGTCTCATTGACTTGTGAGGTTTTCACTAAATTGCTGAAGCTGGCCTCAGATGTGGGATCCTCTTGTCTCAGTCTCCAAAGTACTAGGATTACAGGCATGCACTACCATGCCCTGCTAAATGCCATTAATTTTAAGATGCATCTATTTATGTACCACTAAAAAGAAAAAAAAACACTGTTCATTACACAAAGATGTGCCATCCTTTTTTGGTACTGAGGATTAAACCCAAGGGGCTTTCCACCTCTGGACTACACCTCAGCCCTTTTTATTTTTAATTTTGAGATAGGGTCTCTTCAAGTTGCTGAGGGTCTTGCTAAGTTGCTAAAGCCGGCCTAGGACCTGTGATCCTCCTGGCCCAACCTCCCAAATACAGGGATTAAAAGTGTGTGCCAACAGGCTGGGCATGTCCTCTGTATTCTTGATCCTCACTTACATTCTCTGGCTACACAGATCACACTTAGGCTACAGGCTAGCTCAAATCCAGAATCACTATTCATTACTTGACTGTGTTGCTTCCTTTGAACTATTCTTATCTTTTAGCCTTGCAGTTACTTCTTCCTAGAATATTCTTGCTGACTTGTCTTCCCTGTCCTACTCCACACTCTGTCCCAACTTTCTCTCTACATCCCCTCCCATCTTGTCTCTTTACTTTCTTCTTGTTTGGTGCCTATATTTTGACCATTCCTAATATTCAATTTAGCCTTTGACCATGTGTATAATCTTGTATTATTTCTGTAGCCTATATTATAAGCACTTTCCCTCCCCACAATGATTCTAATTTTGAAGTCCTTGAGTTCATGAGTTAGATGTTCAACTGCTTAAATGCCACATACCATGCTTAGTCTACAGAGTTTCTACATATTTATGCATACCTGATATAAGTGTGTGGCATTGTCAGTGAGTTGAAAAGAGGGATTGCAAGAATAAGTACTGAATAAAAATAAGAAAACCAATGTAACATCAGACAAAATAAAGTATGGAATCAAATGTGTTCACTGATTTGGGGATCGATTTTAGTCATTTAATGTGATTATGGTAAATATGCTATATGCTAACTAATATAGCAAAAGAAATTTCTCACTCTTACGAATACTTACTAAGTAGTTTCTGAGTCCAGCAATTTCAGGAACTGTGGAGCCATTAAGATCATACTTTATATCAGAGTCTGAGGTGCAATGGTGACGGGGAAAATGGTGGTGAGTCTTTTTCTTTGGAGGATTCCTTAAAACTCTGGAAGCAGGGCTTAAGTAACAGCTTCTCCATAGTAGAATCATGGAGGATACAAATATAACTGACTCCCAAAAGCTAGAAGGTAGATTTCACTGACTAAGAGAAACACATCTTCTAGCTACCTGAGAAGAAATGCTGTTTCAAAATAAAAAATAAAGTAGGGCTGGAGGTGTGGCTCGGAGGTAGGATACTCCTGAGTTCAATCCCCAGTACCACACAAAAAAGTAATGTAAATAAACTCAATTAAGTGCCTCCTATATAGGAAGTAGACCCAGTGCTCTATGTGTGATCTATTATTTAATTACAAAAAAAAAAGATCCTGAGACACAGGTGATGCTATACCAATGTTTAGAGACGAGAAAACCAAGGTTCAGAGTTGAACAATTCTCCCTGTCACTCAACTAGATAATTGTGGAGCCTGCAGGTGAACACAAGGCGGCCTATTTTTCAAAAACAGTTCACTTTTCATACTGCATCTTTAAAACAAAAACAAAAGCAACAGAACAGATGTGTTTTCTCCATTTTTTGAATATGCACTCAAGATGTTGCTAAACAGAGACACCTGTGAAGTGGAAGCCAGGGGCTAGATCCTTCCTCTGATGGCGTGAGCTCCCACGGGGCGTCCCTCGTCTGCGTACGTTACAGGACAGCTATTCTGCTGAGCGCCTATTTAGCCAACATGCAGTAATGGAAGCAAACGTTAACAGATAGAAACACTGGCTTCCTATTCCAGCCACGATGACAGTGGCATCAGGAGACAGGAGCAAGGGATTGACTGCCAGGGTCTCCATCAACCCATTAGCTGCTGGCAGGAAATCCGTGTGGCCGAAAACTGCCTTTGACAACTCTGCTGTCGACAGGCTAATACGCTCATCTGCATGTCCTGCTATGACAAGGGGGGTTTTCATTTCCTTTTTATGTTTCTACCTGTATTTACTTATCCAAATGTCCCATTTATGCCGGTGCTTTAGAATTGTGCAGCACAGCCAGGCTAACTCAAGGATGATTTACAGGCCAGTTTGAGAGCTAATGTGGACATGATGTAGGATCTTTAAGAAATGTGCTTTGAGCCGGGCATGGCGGCGCACCCCTGTAATCCCAGTATGTGGGAGGCTGAGACAGGAGGTTTACAGGCTCAAGACCAGCCTCAGCAACTTAGCGAGACCCTGCTTTAAAAAACAAAAAGGACTTGGGGGTCAGGGGGAATAGCTAAGATGTAGAATGGCAGTGGGTTTAATCCCCAGTACTGAAAAATAAATAAGTAAATAAATAAATAAATAAATAAATAAATGAAAGAAAAAGTAATATGCTTTGAATAAAAACTGAAGTATCTGTTCTTTCATTAAATTAAAATGGGAACTTTCTCTACGTGGTTGCTAAGGAGATAGCAAAACAGATGCTATGAGGTATCCTAAGATTTAATTTCATTTTTTTTAATTGGGAATTGAACCCAGGGGCATTCCCCAATTTAAAAAAAGACGACAGTAAAAGATATACCCACATCCCTTTCTATTTTTTATTTTAAAACAAGGTCTGGCAAAGTTGCTGAGGCTGGCCTTGTACCTGTGATCTTCCTGTCTCAGCCTCCCAAGTACTGGAATTATAGGTGTGTGCCACCACGTCTGCCTGGCTTGATTTACTCTTTTACCTTTCCTCAGGAGAGGGGGCATTGAACATGTTTTGAGGAAGTGTCAACAAGTTGAAAATGAGAAGCCCCCTCTCTCAGCATTTTTTTTTTCTACTGTAATAGTCAAGACTTGGTGCTGGGTTTGGGGCATATACAAGAAAAGCTAAACTACAAGCCAGGCATGGGCAAACACCTCTGTAAACCCAGTACTTGGGAAGCTGAGACAGGAGGATCACAGGCTTGAGGCCAGTCTCAGCAACTTAAGGAGACCTTGGTCCAAAATAAAAATATAAAATAGGGCTGGGGATGTAGCTCAGAGGTAGAATGTCCTTGGGGTTTCTATCCCCAGCACCACACACACGCGCGTGCACACACACACACACACACACACACACACACACACCTGCCTGACCTCAAGGAGCCAGAGAAAGACAAAAAAGTCAATTATTGCAACCACACATGCATGCAGAGGTTACCCTGGAGCAGAGTGTGAAGCAGAAAAGAGAATTACCTGAAAGACAAGTTAGCAAGAATATTCCAGGCAAAAGCAACAGCAAGGCCGAAAAATGAGAATGATAAAAAGCAGTTAACATGGCCAAGGATGCAGAGCATTTTTACATCATGAATACACAAGGACCCAAATCAGGAACGCCTGCTTACTGAGCTGAACTAGCAAGGCTTAAGTCCACTAGGAAATTGAAGAGCCACTAAAGGATTTGCAACTGGGAAATGATATAATCAACGTTGCTTTAAGGAATCAAATAACATAAACTGAATTTTAAAATGAACCCTGGAACTTTACTAACAGCAATGAATCTTGCCATGTGTTAGGATATAGTTAAAGAATCACGAGTCACAATATTCAGGACATTTGTCCTACTTTGGTCTTATAACTGAATGTCCTTGGGCTCTCAGGTCTAAACTGCTCCGAAGCTCATGTCTTTCCTCTGTATACTAGAAAAAAGAATCCTTGCCTCGTTCCTCACCAAGGTTGCAGTGGGAACAAAGTGGTATAAATATATAAGAAGAAACTTGGAAGGATTGTGATCATACTTGTCAGAGAGATTTCACGCCCAGTGATTCATAAATTTATCCCAATAGCAATAAGGGGCGGATTCCATTATTTCTCTCTCTTGCATATGGCAAGAGGGAGACGCAAATTGGCGGAATGACTTGCCATAGGTCACAGGGTCATTGTGCTATAGAATTTTAATGGATGGAGAAATATTTTCTGAATTTTATCTCTGAATTACACAGTCACAATATTTTTACGAAATTGAAATTGAGCACACTGGGGATTTCTTTATTCCATGACAATTCAGTCGGTGAAGTCGCCCATCGTTTAAAATGAAGTAGATAAACTATATTGAGCAGTCACACCACACCGTCTTCAATCTCTTATTGCTGATTACCCTTATTATTTGAGTTGACCCACTCTAAATGAAAACCCCGGTTACTCAACTCTGGCAAATGCTTCAAGGGGAGTATGGGAGAGCTTTGAACATTTAACCTGTTACACTTTTTTTCTTTTGGTACTGGGGATTGAACTCATGGGTGTTCTACCTTTGAGCTACACCCCCAGCTCTTTTTATTATTTATTTTGAAGCAAGATCTTGACAAGTTTCTGAAGTTGCTGAGGGTCTTGCTAAGTCACTGAGGCTGGCCCCAAACCTGTAATCCTCCTGTCTCAACCTCCCAAGTACTGGGATTACAAGCAGATACCACTGCACCTGGCTCACCTATTTTACTTTTAAAGGTTATTTGCAGGAATAGTGTGAATGAACACTCAGGGTTTTCTAAGCCATAGACAATAGATGGCAATGCGATTTATGCAAATGTTATGCTGAGCTAGAACATTAGAAAATGGTTAGTAAATAGAAACTGTAGAGTGTGATTATAGCACAGCACAGTGAGTAAACACACGGATTCTGTGTCAGGTTGCAAGAGCAAGTGAGGAATAATAGTTCTTAGTTACCACGTGCAATCCATGTATAATACATGCTTTTTTCTTGAGGGATCAAGGGTTTCGAGAGTAAGTGATTTCCTTTAACACGTTTGTGGCAGAAAAGACTTGAGCTGCACCTGGTGCACTGCAGCCTGGGGTCCTACAGTGAAATTGTGCCTCTCAGGCCCTTAAAGACGGCAGCACCTATTGCAAAGTCTCATCTCTGTTTGGTGATCTTCAGGGGAAAAGTGTCCCTACAGCCTTAATACTTGATAGCATAGTACGGTAAATCACCAGATGTCTCATTAATGAAAAAATATTCATAAACATCCATAAAAATAACTCAAGATACGTAATAGACATAATTTAACATGGTATTGCCAAATTCTAAATATTATGCTAGCTGTTTTCTATGTCTTATCTCTAATCCACATAATAATAGTATAACGGAGTCATTATTATTTTAGTCATAAGCAACGGAGGCTAAAATATGTTAAGTAACGTATCTAATACTGAAGTGCTAGCCGTGACCTGGATTTGTCCAGATATGAAGTAGAAGTACAGAAGCAAAATGAGTCTTCATCAAGTGAGTTAAATATGTATGTGTATTCCAGATTACTTGTTACGCGTGGGGCAAACCAGAGCTTTGTATCTCCCTAGCAATTAGTCTTCCGTTGATTGAAATGCAATAGAAGTAAATGCTCATTGTTCTTGCTCAATGTTCAAAGTAAATATCAATGGTTCTCAAAGGCCTGAAGCATCCACCATTAAATTCTGTTCAGTTAATTATCCTCACTCATATTTTGGGATCTTTTGTTTCTTCTAGAGGTTTGGAAGAAAGCCAAAATTTGTGATTACATTTCTTGTACTTTGCCAATCCAATGTAATTATTTGAAGTTAACTTTACTGTAGCTTCAATTAACAAAAGGTTAGAGGAAGATGGAAGGTGAGAGAGAAAGAGAGAGAGAGGTAGGAAAGAAAAAGTACAAAAAAATAACTTTAGAAGATGACTGTGGGGAGTTTTTAAATGATTGAGATGTAGCTAGGCATGGTGGTACTTGCCTGTGATCCCAGTACCTGGGAGGCTGAAACAGCAGGATCACAGGTTCCAGGCCAGCCTCAGCAACTTAGCAAGACTCTATTTCAAAATAAAAATAAAATAGTCCTGGGGGTGTAGTAGCCTGGAGGTAGAATGCCTCTGGGTTCAGCCTCCAGTACAAAAACAAAACAAAACAAAAAGAACCTGAGATGTATTCAAAAGGAAAACAGTGGATCCAATACCCTTGCCCCTCTTCTCCAAATATAAGTCTTTGCAAGAGTTTTGTTTTTAAACTGCTGTATCCCATCAAATGTTTAAGACCACTCTTTCTTCCGCTAAGAGAGATAGTGTGAAATGGAAATTCTTTCAAGACATCTAGAACTGAGTTCAAATTCTACTTCCACCAGTTCTGTGGCTTTCAGCATTTGGGCAATAAAAGAAGTTTACATTTCTTGATTGTTGGCTATGGTGGAGGAAGCGCTGTGCAAGCGGGTACTAAAAGAGCAAAGAAGGGCTGGTCTAAGACAGGTCTGAGCAGACTTCTGGTAAAAGTCCACAGAGGGTACTCAGAGAGTGCAAGAAAAAGAAAGCAAATTTTTTTTTTCTGGTCAAGAGACTTGCAGATGTGCAGACCCAGTTATCTGAAGATTCTCCACAGTCTAACCTGTCAGATTTATGAAGGTAAGAGGGCCTTGCCATGTGACGGGACACGCAGTTGCTTCTCCCCATCTTCGGTTTTGCTCTTCAAGGTTTCAGTTACTCATAGTCAATGGCAGCCCAAAAATATTAAACAGAAAGTTTCAGCCGGGCATGGTGGCGCACACTTGTAATCCCAGTACTTTGGGAGGCGGAGACCAGAGGATCCGGGTTCGCAGCCAGCCTCAGCTCTCTCGCTCTCTCTCCCTGTCTCTCTCTCTTGCTCTCTCTCTCTCTCTCCTTAGTGAGGCCCTCCGCAACTTTGTGAGACCCG
>PVJS01042983.1:0-17263 GCA_004027185.1 Glis glis
TCTCTCTCTCTCTCTACCTAGTGAGGCCCTCCGCAACTTCGTGAGACCCGGTTTCAAAAATAAAAAGCATAAAAAAATAGGGCCGGGGGTGTAGCGCGGAGGTAGAACGTCCCTGCGTTCAATCCCCAGTACCGCAATAAATAAATAAATAAATAAACAAATAAATAAATAAATAAATAAATATAAAATAAAGTATAAAAAAATAGGGCCGGGGATGTAGCGCGGAGGTAGAACACCCCTGGGTTCAATCCCCGGTACCGCAAAAAAAAAAAAAAAAAAGGAGGAGAGAATGGGCCAGGGTCCCACAGTCTCATTCGAGGCCACACCCCGATAACCTGAGGACCTCCCACTAGGGCCCACCTCCTAATGGTTTGATCACCTCCCACTAGTACAGCCCCGGGGACTAAGCCTCTAACATGACCATTTAGGGAACACTTACCCAAACTAAAGCACATATGCTGCATGAGTTCCCTGAAATGAACTGAGACTTGTTTTGTAGCTCAGCTTAGGGTCTGTCTTTGTGAATGAAGTTCCACGTGCACTTGAAGAGAATGTGTATTCTTCAGTCATTGGATGGAGTGTTCTATACACACACTTATGTTCATTTGATTGATGGTGTTGTTTCTAAATTTTCTGTATCCTCACTGCTGTGGTATGCAAAGTATATCACCTCTGAAATGCAGGCATTGAAACTTAATGGCCCAAGCAGTGGGCCTTTAAGGTCACGAAGGCTCCTCCCCTCATGAATGGAATTATAAAAGTGCTTGACCAAAAGGGACTGCATTCCCTCCTCCTCCTCTGCCTTCTACCATTTGAGGACACAGCGCTTCTCCCCTCTGAAGGATGCAGCTCTCACCAGACTCCAAGTGCTGCTGCCTTGTTTGCAGGTTTCCAGCCTCCACAACAGTGGGAAATACATTTCGGTTCTTTATAAATTGCCCAGTCTCATGTATTCTGTTATAGCAGCACCGATGAATTGATTCTTTTATATAATGTTTCTATTTGTCCCTGGTTATATTTCTTAGAAGTCTATTTTATCTGATATTACAAAATAGCCTGTTTATTATGTTTATTATTTGCCTGACATAGCTAGCATAATTTCTACCCTTATACTTCTGAATTGTCTTTAATATTAAGGTGCAATTCTTATGAAAAGTATGTTTTTTGATATTGCTTTCTTTTAATCCAGTTTGACCATCTCCACTTTCTTTTATAGGTGAGTTTAGTCCATTTCCACTAATATAATTATTGATGCGCTGAGTTTAAATCTCCCTTCTTGGTAATTGTTATCTGTCTGTGTCATCTTCTTTGTTCATTTTTCCTCTTTTACTGCCATCCTTTGAATAAATCAAGCTTGGGGTTTTTAGATTCCATTTTATCCTTTTTATTGGTTGTTTTCTAAAAATGGTTGCTTTAGAGATGACAGCGTGCATCCTGGGTCTACAGTGAGTAAAGGTTGCATTTATATATAATGGAAAGATTCGACAGTGGTATACTTTCAGTTCTCTTCCCTTCCTCTGTAGTAACATTGTTAAACACTTGACTTCTGCTTGTATTATAAACTCTAAACCATATTCTATTGTTTTGAACAGCCAATTGTCTGTTTAAAAAACTAAGAAACAAGGAATCAAAGCCTTATGCTTATCCACATTTGTATTATTTTGGGTGCTTTTTATTCTTTAAAGTAGGTCCAAGTCTCTGACTATTATCATTTCTCTTCAGCATGAAGAACTTTCCTTATCATGTCTTATCAGTTTTGCTGGTGATGAATTCTCTTAGCTCTTATTTGAAAATGTCAATTTTACCTTTATTTTTAAAGGATAGATTTGTTACCTAGCATGCATGAGGCCCAGGGTTCAATCCCCAGTGTCACTGTGTGTGTGTGTGTGTGTGTGTGTGTGTGTACACATATATGCAGAATGTTATATATGTGTATGATATACTTGCTGAAGATAGTATTCTAGGCTGATCCTTTTGTTTTCCTTTCAGCACTTTAAAGGTGCCTTTTCACTCTTCGAGCTTGTATCTCTCTGATGATGTCAGCCATCATGCCTATTATTTTTCTCTCATATATAGCGTGTCATTTCTTGTCCCTTGCTGCTTTTAAGATTTTATTTCTTTAGCATTAGTTTTTAACAGTTTGGCTGTGATACGCCTCAGCCTGGTTTTATTTGTCTTTATCCAATGTGGGGATTTTTGAGATTCTTAGATATATGGGCTGATTATTTTTAAATCAGCTTTGGAAAATTCTTAATTATTTCTTCAAATATTTTTCTATCTTTTTCTTTCTGAGACTCTAAATTACAAATATACAAACTACGTGCTATTGTCCCATAGATCAGTCAAGCTGTCTTCATTTCTTTCTGTCTTTTCTCTGTGTTTCAGTTCAGATAGTTTTTATTGATCTTCTAGTTTACTAATCTTTTTATCTGTATCGTTCAGTGTACTGATAAATTCATTCATCTGGTGAAATTTATTTCAGTTCTGAATTTCCATTTGGTTCTTTTTATAAAAACGTTTGCATTTTGCTGATGAGATTCCCTGTTCACTCATTATATCCATCTCTTCCTTTACATTATTAAACATATTGCTGTTAGGTATATTAAAGTCATTGGTTGCTAAGTCATATCTTTTTGTGTGTCATATATTTTCTCTTAGCTCCTATATCCGTGCTTCTTTGCACACTTTACCATTTTGGGTGGTCATTGGAGTATAAAAATTTATTTTAAGCCAAGGGAATATAGAAAATAGAAAGACAGGAAAACTCCCCACACACAGGGGAGAGGGGTCCCCAAAAGAGAGTAACCCAGACTTTATAATTTTTATTGTATACTGTGGATATTACATTGTAGAGAGTTTGTGTTTTTGTCTTCCTTTACAGTGTTGAGTTTTGTCGTAATAGGCAATAAATGTACTGGTGAATCACCTGGTTTTGCTAAGAGGGGTCTAGAGCAGCCCTTATTTTGGGGTGTGTTCCTAACTCTCATTGCATCGTCTTTCTGAAGTCACAAATGAATGCTCAGAAAGATCAACGATGTCTGCCACCCTGGATGATCACAGCTTCAGTGTCTCCCAGCACTGTATGGCTCTTAGATCTCCATTCAGCCCTTATAGCCCCAGCATCTGCTTTCTAGTAGGCTTTTCAAGGTCTTGTCTTATACTAGTAGCTTGTATTTGTCCAGTGACCAGAGATGGCCTCTCTGCAGATTTGAGGCTCTTGATCCTTGTATAGGTCTTTTTCTCTACCATGCCCAATGAAATTGCTGCTCTCTGTTTGGGCTCTACTTCCTTGTGTCACAGTTTAGAAAGTTCCCTCAATCAGAAAGTAAGGATGAACTTGGAACTCACCTCAAGTGTACAGCCTAAGATGTGTAGCCCTATGATGTCTGTTGTTCAGTGCCTTAAACTATTGCTTTAAGTGTTGTGTATAGTTTCATAGTAGAGTATGGCAAGGAGGCAAGTTCAAATAACTGTTAATCTGACATGACTGAAGCCAGGAGTCTCTGTTTTCACAAATGTGACGTTACAATGCTTCTTACAATTAATACAATATTAAAAGAGTACATATGTCTACCAACTTGGAAACACAAAAATGCAAAATTATCATCTATACATTTTAAGTTCTTATGTTCATTTAAGATTATAAATATATAGGTAAAAGTTAAGTTGCAGAATGGTATGATGTAAAGTTTAATATCACCAGGATACATGTTATAGGCTTTATATAATTTATAGGGCTGTAAATTACAAGGGAAAATGTAGGGTTTTCTGGTAAAGATTGGATTCAAGTAGACCCTTGAAGAGTGGGTAATACTTAGGCAGGAAAGATGACACAGGATGTAGGGCTTGCTGTGAACAAATACAAGATGGAAATGAGCAAGATATTTTTGAATGACCAGTTTGCCAGCAGTAAAGGGTTTGAACTGAGACATAGTAACAGGTGATCCTTATAAAATGCTTATAATATAACATGGTTTAATATAATATGCTGGGTCCTTGAGGTCCTTGGACTTTATCTTTTGAGTAATATGGAAATAATGTGAAAGATACTCAGGAGGAAGAAACAGTGCAGCGAGAAAGAACAGGAGGGAGGCTATTACTGTCATTCATGTGAGGAAATAAAGGTCTGACCTAGGTTGTGACATTTAAAGGAGAGTCAGATACAAGAAACAACATGAGCCAGGCATGGTGGTGCGCAACTGTGATCCCAGTACTTGGGAGGCTGAGATAGGACAATCGCAGGTTCGAGGACAGCCTCAGCAACTTAGCCAGACTCTCAGCAACCTAGCAACCCTGATTTTTAAAAAAAAGAAGAAAAGAAACAGCATAAAAGAAATTGGTTATTGACTTAATATGTTTGAGAAGGATATACCAGCAGAAATTATGAAGTCAGGAATGGGGGCTTATTGGACCAGGAATGGTAAATTTGCTTTAACTTTAAAGAGTTGATGAAAATTAAAAATCATTAACTTGTTTTATAGCGACATTGTTACTTAAAGCTAACAGTGACATTAATATTTGCACTCGAGAGTTTTAATAGTTTGAAGTTTATGCTTATACCTCAGTGTTTTGACTAATGTACTTGTTTCTTTTGTTCAATTGGAAACTGAATAAGCCAGTAAGAATAAGAAATGAGCACAAAGAAGACTCTGGTGAGGAGTGTAATTACTGAATTGAGTTACCAAGATAACTGAGCCATGCCTCGCCACTTCCCATAACACTTTCCATGTTGCATTGTATTCTCATGTGTGTCTTCCTACTTGCTAAACTGTTGCATTATTTACCTCTTACTACATAAAAATCACCACAAAACAAATTGAAACACAAGCCTTCATTATTTCCTCCAAATCTGCAGGCTGTATGCTCATCTGCCTGGACTTGCTGATCTCTGAAGTCTTCCAGCTGCTTAGCAGGTGCATTTGGCCTAGGGGAGGCTCCTTAGCCCTGCCCCTCTGCTCCATGTCTTCTCTCGTCCTCCAGTGGGACAGCCTAGGCTGTTCACAGGGCAGCAGTGTTTCAAGAGAGAAAGAATGGTCATTGCAGGGTTTCTTGAAACCTGCCAGTGGTATCCTACTTTTACCTCATTCTGTTGTCCAAAACTAGTCACAGGCCTTGAAAGAGTCCAGGATGGAGCTGGGTGTGGTGGTGCATGCCTTTAATCCCAGTATGTGGGAGGCTGAGACAGGAGGATTGCAGGTTCGAGACCAGTCTCAGCAACTTAGTGAGAGTCTCAGCAACCTTGCAAGACCCTGTTTCAAAACAAAAACTAAGGAAAAAAAGGGCTGGGAGTGTAGCTCAGAGGTAGAATGCTCCTGGGTTCAATCCCTAGCACCACATACAAGAAAAAAAAAAAAGAAAAAGAAAGATCGATTCCAGGAGGGAGAAAATGATTTTTTTTCTTTTTGTTGGGTAAACTATAAAAATAAAAAAAAATGGCTATTGTTTTCAGTCTACCACAACTATGAGCTCTGTGAGGAACTGTTACTCTTGGGCACTATTATGTCTTTGAAAACTGACACATAGTAGGCATAACTATTTTTAAATGAATGACTAAATTAATGAAGAAAGGAAACATTCAGGTCACATTTCAAATATATCTTACCCATGATGTAGAACACATGTCTGTGCCACTAGAGCTACTAGGTGTCCCCTCCTTGCAGCCACCATGGACATGGCTCAAGTACACTTTAGTTTTAAATATATATACTTTTATCATATCATCAGTGCGTATGCTTTTTTCCCTATAGACACGTTTCAGAGAGAATCTCTTTATCCTCCTTCTATCCTTCCAAATTTACCCATGGAGATAGACAGGCAGATTTTTTTTTTTGTATTGGTGATAAAACCCAGGGGCACTGTACCACTGAGCTGCAATTCCTCTCAGTCCCCCCCCCCTTTTTAATTTTTTATTTTGAAACAAGGTCTTGCTAAGTCACAGACTGGCCTCGAACTTGTGATCCTCCTGCGTCAGCCTTCCAAGTACTGGGATTATTGGCATGTGAAGATATATATATATATATATATATATATATATATATATATATTAAAGTAACAATCATTTGAATTAACATTATTTGGTATTTTGACTTTCACATTTGATTGCCTTTTGAATGACATTTGAATTTTGTACATCATCAGAGTCCTTTTCTGCTTCTCAGGCTGTGTTACCACAACTAAACACAATGGGTAACACAGGGTTTGCCTCATGGTGGGTGTGGAGCCAATAAGCACACCAAGATACTGAAGAATGAAGGAAGGTTTATTACTTGCATCAAGTAGGGAGAGCATTGGCGTCTTTCCCAAAGTGGTATCTCTGGAAATGAAGGAGGCAAGAGTCTTACTGGGAGACTCACGATGGCACGTACAGGAGGGCACATTCCGACAAGTGCAGTGTGAGGTCATGCTTCTTCATATGTCACATACGAAGTTCAACCAGGGCTGACTGGAAGCCTCCGGAGTGGAGAATTTAGCATTGTCGGGAGATTAGATTAGAATGAGCAAGGTCCACTCTAGGTCACCTAGAAGAGCGACTGGGCAATTTTGGCTGGCTTAAAAACCATAGTTACTCGTAGTCGTCTTGGAGGACCTTATCTGAAAAAATAGCTTGAAGGGATGTTAGGAGTTACCATGGCAGGCAGCAACCTCTTGCCCTATAAGCACAGGTGATAATCCTATAAGATCCTGCCTGTGGCTGACATTATGACCAAACAGAGCACTTGCAAGACCGGAAGCGGAAGCAAAGGTCTACATTAAAATAAACAATAAACCAGAGGAAACCGCATCTATATCGTAGACAAATGAAAGAACCATAGGCTATGGAGTCAGATTAGCCAGCATCACTCTATCAACCTGAGCAAATGGCTTTTTCTCTAAACCTGTTTCTCACCTGGAACAGTCTTTCCCAGGATTGGTGTGAGAAATAAACGAAATACGTGAAGCACTAGCCACCGTTCTTTTCCTGGGGGAGGTAGTCAATAAAGTTTAGTTTTTCTCTGTGTGAACCAACATACTGTCATGACACAGTGGTATATCCATCAGGAATTCTCCTCAGCATTATTGACATTTGGGATGTTTTACTGGATGTTTAGCAGTATCTACAGCCTCTGCACACTAGAAGCCACTGGGACCGCCCACCCACTGGTGACATCCTGAATGACTCCAGGCATTGCCAAGTGTTCCCTGGGGGCAAAATGCACACATTTTATCTAGCAGTAACATAACCACTTTGGAGAAAGAATGTAACAGCATACCCATATATGTGGACGGAAAAGAAAGAAGAGTGGGAAAATAAAAAAAGAGTGTATACATATCTAAACATGGCAGCATACAAATAGTGATTCCTGTTCAAAAAGTTTGGAAGTAAGCTCTTCAGAAAAAAAGCAACCAAGCCCACTGACAACTCTTGTTTCTTCATCACTAGCACAATATGGATAGTATCAGAAGGATGCAAATAAACAGTGCTTTTAAAGCTAAATTTTTTATTGTATTTCTTATGAAGAGGGTTCCAGGAGTACTTAGAAATTTTATGTTCATTCATACTTCATGTTTTATTCACTGTATGTCATTAATTGTTAAAGATGTCAGAGTTAAACTTTAAATTCAGGACAGGTTTGATTTTCTCTTTTTTCCTATTAAAAATATATTTCCAGTTACATAATTGAGTTAGATAATATAGAAATGTATCATTTAGTAAAAGTTTTGATGTTACTGTATATATCTATCGAATTATTGTTTTTAGCAGTTGCATAATATTTAAGTATAAAATAATTATAATGAAACAATCTGCTATCTTTTTTTTGCGGTACTGGGGATTGAACCCAGGGGCATTCTACCTCCAAGCTACACCCCCAGCCCTATTTTTTATTCTTTATTTTGAAACAGGGTCTCACTAAGTTGCGGAGGGCCTCACTAAGTAGCTGGAGGGCCTCACTAAGTAGCTGAGGCTGGCCATATACCTGCAATCCTCCTATCTCAGTCTCCCAAACACTGGGATTACAAGCGTACACCACCATGCCTGGCTGAAACAATCTGCTATAAAAGGACATTTAGATTGTTTCTAGTTTTTGACAAAGTGAATATCCTTATACTTAATTTTTGCATACTTGTTTAGATAAGTCTTTAGTACTAATACCTGAAAGTAGAATTGCAGAATCAAAAGTTACTCTCAATTGAATGTTTTATACTATATGCAGTGTACATATGCATATACTTAATATTGTGTTTTCTCCAAAAAATTCCTGTCTGGAGTCTTCAGCATATTTTTCTATTTATAAATTTGTTATTCAACATAGAAATGGCATAAATTCACCTTTTTTCTTGTAGTTTTATCCTTGAGGTATTAAAATTATGCCTAAGTGGCTGATTATGATCTTGAAAATAGAGACACTTCATCCCTCTGATTCCCAACTGTATCCTCTGGATGACACCTAAATTAAAGCTGTGTGTGTGTGTGTGTGTGTGTGTGTATGTGTGTTGTGTGTGTTGTGGTACTGGAGATTGAGCCCACAGGTATTCTACCTCTGAGCTACCCCCGCAGCCCTATTTTATTTTTTATTTGAAACAGGATCTCACTAAGTTGCTGAGACTGCGACTGGCCTTGAACCTACAATCCTCCTGTCTGTCTCCCAAGTACTGGGATTACAAGCATGTGCCACCACACCAGGCAAATTAATACTTTTTAAGCTGCAAAGTGTGGTCCCTAGTGGCCCATGAAATCATTTTAATAGGTTTGAAAAGGTGGGTTTTTTGGGGGGGTATCAGGGATTGAACCCAGAGGCATTCTACCTCTGAACTACATCCTCAGCCCTATTTTTTATTCTTTATTTTGAAACAAGGTCTCATTAAGTCGCGGAGGGTCTCACTGAGTAGCTGAGGCTGGTCACGAACCTGCAATACTCCTGTCTTAGCCTCCCAAGTACTGGGATTACAAGCATGTGCCACCACACCCGGCAGGTGTTTTTTTTTTTAATGAAATATATTTCTTACAGTGGGTCATGGTCAAAAATTGTGACTCTCTGTAATCCTAGAAGTCTCCCCATTTGCAAGGACAGTAGTGCCACGAACCCCATCTTTCATGGTTCAACCCCATGGCTTTGAAGTTAAGCCACTCAATCCAGCTGCCTTCACCAAGCAGTCTGTGTGCCAGACTTTGGTGTTGGTGGGGAGGTAGGGAGGTTGTCACAGATGTACAGAAAGTTACCCAGTGGGCCTCCCCTAGAACTCATCACATATTCAGAACCAGGCTGGCTGTAACATTATGCTTTTCATGTGAGAAATACAGACAACTCACTGCATATTTTATTTGTTTCTACATTTTCTGTTTCTCTTTCCATGGCATGAAAATCTTCCTGCAAATCTCACAGCTGGGGGAGAGAGATGCAGAGGTTAGACCATCTTCTCCTCAGTCGACTCAGTATCTCCCTTTCTGTTTCAGATCCTTCCTCAAAAGCACAGAACTGGGCAAAAGGAAAGTGAGGGGAGGGCGGGGGAGCAGGGGGACAGACGGGGCTTTCCCTGGTCATTTCTAATCCTTCAGTTCCAAAGGCTTAGTTGGTATTTCAACATTTTAGAAATAAAACCTGCTTTACAATTAATGCAAATATTACTTGGTGATTCATCCTTTCCAAGTAGTTCTTGGTTTCTTTTGACATTTTATTTTTAAATTGTGAATTAACACTGACATCATTCTAGGGGTGACTTACCTCTCAGGTTTTCACAGTGAAGTTAGCCATCTTACAAAGACTCTACAAATTTGGATTTTAACCATTGCCCAAGTCCCTGGGCAACTGTTGAGCTTTTTAAACTGTGATTTTAGGCAGATACTAGTGCATACATCTTGAGATGGGGGTTGTTATAGGAGGGAAGATTGTTTAATTTGGAGGTTGGCGTAGTGTCTACAATTTAGACATCATCATTAAGGCTTTGTCTATAGTAGTGATCATGATGATTACCCTAAATGGTTTTATTAAAGTAGACTTAGCTGAGCTTTTATAGTGAGGGCTACTTTGTGTTAAGTCCACACTTAAAAATCTATGAAACCATACACACACACACACACACACACACACACACACACACACAGTCACACAGGCACTGAATGGGTTCTGTTAGTTTATCAAGTCAACAGTCTTCTCTGCTTTAGAAGACTGTGGGCTAAGATTGGAAGGATTAATGGAAAACCTAAAGTTAAATGGAAGTTTGGGCTCTTGTGGTGTTCTAAGGATAGGGATTTTCACATGGCTTGTTATAACTAGTATTGGTACTGTATTTCAGTGTAACTTTTTTTTTACTAGTATTCTTCATAGAACTGAAAATTATGCTAATGATTCATAGATATACATTTACAAATACATATACAAAATTTCAATGTAGATATACACTTAAAATATGTATAAAAAAGTTTAGCAAAGAATGTTATGACTTAGAGGGTATGCCCTTTGAATAGTCATTTATTAGCTAACACATATTCCACGTTCAACAAAGTTCTACCCTTTTCAAACGTCTATCCCATTAAATCTTTCATTTTTACAAATGAGAAAACTGGCCACCCTGAGTTTAGTTAATATTGAAGGTCATACACTCAGCAGCAGTAGAACTCTTGGATTTTGAATGATTTAATTTCTTTTTATTGTATCAAGTCAATTTTTGCTCTTTAAACTGTTTATCTTAATAGATGTACGTTTAGTTTCAGCTGTTTGAATTTTTCAGTCACTGGTTTTGTGTTTTAAGCAAGCATTTCCTTGCAGATCTGCATGGACGTCATGCTCTATAGGACTCAGGGCTGTTCTCTTCCCTTTTCTTGAAGTTGGATCTGCTCTGTATCCCCTGGGAATCCCAGGCTTTCTCTCCATCAGTCACAGAGTGCTCTAGCAAAAGAGGATTTCATCACAACTTAGGCTCCTCCTTTGAGGATTTTGTGCTTTTTGGAGTGGCAGATGATGTTTTCATTGGGGTCAGAGCTAAACTGTTTTCACAAAGAAATCTGACAGTTCATTGGGTTGAAAAACAAGCAAGTTCATTTCTTTCTCACAGAACCACCAGCATGAGCTGCTGAGATGGACAAAGCAACTCTGTCCCATGGGGTGTTCAGGGACCCAGAGCCTGTCCATCTTACTTATAAGCCATCCCCTAGGCCATTCATCATCACCTGTGTGATGTCAGGAGTCAGGTCTTCTCCACATCTGAGTTTTATCCGGTGGGAAAGAGAGAAGCAAAAAACCTGGAGGAACCTTGTCAAGGACTTTAAGCCCAGACCTGAAAGTAGCGTACAACAGTTCCAACTTTACACTGTTGAGCGTTTTGTCACATGACTGTCGCTAACTCCAAGGAAGTGCGGGGGAACTCCAGTTGGGCGGTCACATTTCCAGCTGCAACACCACATCTATAAAGCACTGAAGGGCAGCCCCAAGTGCCCGTCAGTGCTTTATAGACTTCATGGAAAAAGTTGATAAATTTGCCTCAGGAATTAATATTTGCTTACAACCTTCTCTTAAAAAAATTCTCATTTTCTCATGTCACATACCTAAAATTTGATCTAAATAAATTGCAATAAAATTAACCTATATTTAAGATAACAAAAAAGATATTTCTTGAGCAAGTAAATGCCAGATGATAACGTGATTTTCGTTACTGTCATTATCTGGCCATGTGCTTCTTCACTTTTATCCAGGCCTCTGAGTAACAGAATATTGCTAAGGCTGGAAGTGTAGTAATATTTGGCTGGCGTTGAATAAATCTAGGACCTATAGCCCTGATAAGAAGGGCTCTTATTTTTGTATTTTTATTACTTTTTTTTTTTTGATGTGTTGTACAGGGGACTGAACCCAGGGACATTCTTACCTCTGTGCTACACCCAGCCCCATTTTATTTTTTATTTTGAAAAGGGCCTCACTAAGTTGCTGGGACTGACATTGAACCTGCGATCCTCCAGTCTTGTCTCCCAAGTACTGGGATTATAGGCATACGCGGCCATAACTGGCTTTTTATTACATTTTTGATATTACAGAGTTTCTATTCCACTTGAAAGTGGCAGGAAAATGGCCTGCTTTGGTGGAACACTCTAGAAGACAGAGCCTGGTTCACTGTAACAGTCCTCCCCTGTGGTGTATAAAACACTGATCAGTCCCTCCCAGCTTCTCAACCACAGTGGCTGGTAGAAAATTTGGATACAGTTCTAGGACCATCACAGAGTTCACGAGGGCTGGAAAATATAATATAAATAAAGGCCAAAGCTGGGCATGGTGGCGCACGCTTGTAATCCCAGTACTTGGGAGGCTGAGACAGGAGGATCTCAGGTTTGAGGACAGCCTCAGCAAGTAGTGAGATTTTCATCAACCTAGCAAGACCCTGTTTCAAAACAAAAATAAAAATATAAAGGGCTGGGGGAGTAGCTCAGAGGTAGAATGCCCCTAGGTTCAATCCCTAGTACCACAATAAGTAAATAAATAAATGCCAAAATTAAATCATTGAAGTTTAGAGGGTGATAAAAAGAAATGTCCTCAAGTATTCAAGTATGCTTAATTTTTATACAAAGGATAAAGACCAGTTGTCCCAAACTCAGGGCACTGTGTGAGCTTAGCATAAAGGTTTCGGATCATACATAAGTGGTAATTCCTTCATTATGCAATCTCTCTGCTGTTAGATTTAGATACCAAAGAGGAACTATACCATGTCCTCCTTCTCACCTTCTAAGGTCTTTTGAAAAGAATTTTATTTTGTCTTCCTGGAATAATATAGTTTATCCCTGCATGAATTCCATGGTGATGGGATTTTTAAGGTTCATTCCAGTGTTATAGTTTTGTTTTGTTTTATTTTACAGCTCCAGGATGGCAGAAGATGATCAATATTTGGGAGGGCCTGGACAAGTAAGTGCTATCATCTCACTGATAATTTTATTTAAATGTATTAATATTTCAAAATATACAGAGGCAACCCTAGTAATTCAACATCAGAAAAACTTTAATATTAGCAAAATTTCTTTAACCTTTTTTCTAAGTTTCCCTGTCCCTCCAGGTAAGGTTGAAGAGGATGTGTCCCATAAAATGAATAACTAAAACCCTATCCTACATATTGTTGTCATAAGAATCGCAATATGCTGCAGGATTGTATTAGTTTCCTAGAGTTACTATAACAAATTACTACAAATCTGCAGATTAAAACAACAGAAACATACTCTGGCATTTAGAGGCTAGAAGTGGAAATCAAGGTGTTGATGGGGATGTTCCTTCTGGAGGTCTGCAGAGTACTGGTCCCATGCCTTGGTGTGGCTTCTGGTGGTTGCTGGCAGTCCTCGGCATCCCTTGGCTTGTGGCTGCATCACTCCAAACTCTGCTTCTGTGGTTACATGCCCTTTGTCTCTGGGTGTTTCTGCTACGTCTCTGCATCTAAACGTCCTTCTCTTTTTTTCTTATAAAAGCATTCGTCATTGGGTTTAGGGCCCACCATTATCCAGTATGACTTCATTGTAACTTGCTTATCTGTAAAGACTGTATTTCCAAAGAAGGTCACATTCACAGGTAGCAGGGATTAGGAAATAAACATATCTTTTTAAAGGGGGAATTTAGTTCAACTCACTTCAGCCCATTACAACGTTTATTTAAAACTTTTCTAATGAGGAGGGAGATTGGTATAGTTGAAAAGACCTTCAGACTTAGAATTCGAAGATCATTATGTAAATGCTGACTGCTACTGATCAGCTTTTCGAATTTGAGGAATCACTTAGCCCCCTCCCCCATCCTCACTTTTCTCATTTGAAAATAGAAATGCTAGCCTCACATGCACAGGCATTTACAAATTAATGTGCTTTGGGAACATAAAATTGTGTTATTTTTATATTAGCTGTTAGAAAGAGATAGCAGTGTGTTTTTTTTTCCACCCTACTTTTTTTGCTTTAAAAAATTCCAAGTCTAGCCGGGCGTGGTGGCGCACGCTTGTAATCCCAGTACTTTGGGAGGCAGAGACCGGAGGATCCGGGTTCACGGCCAGCCTCAGCTCTCTCGCTCTCTCTCTCCCTGTCTCTCTGTCTCTCTGTCTCTCTCTCCTTAGTGAGGCCCTCTGCAACTTCATGAGACACGGTTTCAAAATAAAGTATAAAAAATAGGGCCGGGGGCGTAGCGCGGAGGTAGAACGCCCCTGCGTTCAATCCCTGGTACCACAAAAAAAAAAAAAAATTCCAAGTCTAGAAATGTTGAATAGTCCAACAAATCTATGTTGGTTATTAATATCTCCCTTCGCCCCCCCATCCTCCTCTTCCTCCTCTTCTTCTCCCTCTCTCTCAATAGATGTATACATAGAACCACTTGAAAACAGTATTCAGACTCTGGAGTAATTTTAACTGCAATATTAAATTTTGAATTTAATGATTTTAAGGAGTATCTGAGACACCAAGATTTATTCATTCCTCAGCTATTTATTGAGGCATTTTTATGCAGAATGTTGGCATAGCAGGGATACAAAAGTAAGTGGCATAGACTAATTTCAGGAAGCTGCCATTCTAATAGGAGGGACAGAGATGTAGTTTCCATATGGTAATAAATGCTATTAGCGGTCTGCACAGAGGGGAAGAGACGTGTTGAGTGGAAGAGCAGAGTTAGGGAAGACTTTCCAAAGGAAGTCTATGTAAGCTGAGATTGGAGAGGGAATACTAGGTTCCAGGACACGCTGATCCAAAATTCATTATCATTCCACATTTAAATTTTAGTGGCACCCATCTAAAACAACAAATTTTCCAAATTTACCCATGCAAAGAATTATCCAGAATAATAAAAGTGAAATACTTTTTAGTGATCGGATGTTATTTTTGTAAGACATAGAGCAGTCATGACTCTCAGTATAATATTCTGATTGATTTAGAAAGAATGAATAGTCATTGCCTTTCACATTAGAAGCCCCTTTCCAATTTTGTTATAAAAATGGTGATATCAGATCAATCTAGGAACGTTTTCTTTGATTGCAACATGAAAGACATTTGGCTGCACATATTATCAAAACCCTTGGTTTTACCTTTCACTTTTAATGTGCTATTTCTAACAATTAAAGCCAAGCTAACCAGCATAAGGGTTGTTTCTTCTTGGTTTTTAAACCATGCTTTCCTGTCTGTACACGGGAAATATTATCAACGAGAGATGGGCCTTGATGCCACACAAGAGTAAAACCTACTGAAGACATTCATTTTGAAAGTCTCTTATGTGGGCAGTTTTGTGCTCATCAGCAACAGGGGTGGGACACGTTCTGATATTTCCATTTGTTTGTTTGTTTTTTTCCCGTGGTTTCCATCTCCTAAGGTGCATGTCCTCAGTGAGATAGCCCCTTGTTTTATTAGTGTGTGCTGGAGTGTGCTCTCCACCATGACCTCGTAAACAATGTAAGCTGCAGCCCAGCACGCAGTCTGTCTTCTTGGCATGTCTGCCCTCCATCCAGCCATTCAGCCACCTGCAGGACCACAGGAAAAGAGATTTTTTTTTCTTCTAGGTCATCCTTTCTGCTCCTAGACTGGTGCATACCCGGTGTAAGGTGGGGTTCATTTTTGCCGAACGTGTTTTCTCATTCCTGTGTTTTCCTTTTCAGCAAACAATGAACAGCATCTGTGAGTTTTACTCTTGAGCATTGAAATGGGGTACACTTTTTGTTCCTCATTGAAAATTTGCATCCCTCACAACTGGATCTGAAGTCTTCTTTACTTAAATACCACTTTTCTCTTGATTTAACTAGGCATACTAAGTTCTTAGGTACCCAATAATTTAGTATTAAGGATAAGGGGACAAGTTGTCATTCTGGCTATTAAACAAAAATACTGGTTTCTAGCACACTTACTAGCCTATAATAAAAAGTAAAATATGGTAGGTTCTATGCTTTCCACAAATATTTCAAACAGATGACTTTTTTTAGGATAACATAGTGAGCTCAGAAATATGAGTGTAAATTCCTAAATGAACTAAAGGAGAAAATATTTTTCTTTTGTAATAATTAATAGTAGCTTATCAGGATAGAATTTAATTCCGTCAAAGTATATTGTATGCCTACTCTTCTAATTTTCTGTTTTGGTTTATTGTTGCTACTGTAACAAATTACCACAAAATTGTGACTTAGAACAAGCACAAGTTTATTCTCCTACAGCCCGGACATCAGAATTCTAAAATCAAGGTGCTGGCAGGACTGTATTCCTTCTGGCGGCTCTCATGTCTTGCCTTTGTGAGCTTCAGAGGCTGCCTATGTTCCTTGGCTCATGGACCCTCCCATCTCTCCAGCCCCTAGTTCTCATTGTCACATTTACTACTACTCACTTTGATCTCTTACCCAGCCCACCTGGATCATCCAGGATAATTTCCTGATTTTAATATCCTTACCTAGTGACATATGCAAAATCCTGTTTGCTATGCAAGAGGGCATTCATGGGTTCTGGGGATTAGGGTGCAGACATCTTTGGGGAGAGGGGCATTGTTCAACTTAACATCCCCACTAAGTTCCAGGTATTTTGCACTGTGGTAGGAAAATAGAGATGGAAAAATAATAGATGATCTGAGTGCTCAGTTACCTGCTCCTTGGACTGTAAATTATATTTTCAGTTATTCTGTAAATTCTTCCAGAGCTGCTGTCAGTATTTCTTTCAGGTGTTGAAATTGGGTGGCTAGATTAGGGATATATTTACTATCATAAAAAATGTTTCCAGAATTATATTTCTATATTTCTAAGAGAGTAAGAGCTTTAAATCAATCATTCAAGTGTTTACTAAGTATACACTTGGCACTGAAGATGTGCTAGTAAGCAAGCCAGGTTCTTGCTTTTAGGGAAGGTTATTCTTCTTTGATCCCTTTGTTATATAAGTTCCATGCACATGAGAGTTTAATTAGGTCTCATAAAGGTTTTTTTAAAATCCTAATTTGAACTATTTTTAGGATTTTGTTTTTATCTTTAGTTTCCAGTCTTGTTAATTTGTTTTTAGGTGTTCCTGCTTCACATTTTTTATATAATGTTGGAAAAGTAATTAATGTAAGATTTAAATTTTCTTCTTTACAGATATTTCACTTGAATCCTTTGTCTCATGCAATATTTAATCAACAATTATTTCCACCAGAGATGCCACTGGCAACAGGTAAGAAAGTCATCCCTTTTTCCCTGTTGTTTTGCTTCACTTAAAAAAGAATCAAGCTGGGTGTGGTGGCGCACGCTTGTAATCCCAGCACTTTGGGAGGCAGAGACTGGAGGATCCCGGTTCGCGGCCAGCCTCAGTTCTCTCTCTCTCTCTCTCTCTCTCTCTCTCTCTCTC